>JAAGNO010008858.1:0-12537 GCA_033439905.1 Ceryle rudis
CCACAGCCTCAAGTGCTACATCTCGTTTTGTAAACCCCTCCAGGGATGGTGACTCCACCCCCTCCCTGGGCAGCCTGGTCCGCTGCCCAACCACTCTCTCAGTGAAGGATTTCTTTCCGATATCCAATCTAAACCTCCCCTGATGCAACTTGGAGGCCATTTCCTCTCGTCCTGATCCAGCTCAGATCTTCACTTGCAGAATGCAGGCACACAAGCAGTAAAAGCCAAGGATACCAGCAAGATCTCTCGCTGTGTTTCACTCATTCACTTTTGGATTGGTGGGCACCCCACAAATAAGCAAGTCCAGAGAAAAACCACCTATAACCATGATCAGCCCCATACACATGTGTTTATTTTCACGGGATTTCTCCTACCTGGAGGTGAGGGCACAGATGACTTTGCTCCACTGCTCCACTACTGCAGGGTGATGTCGCCAGTTGGCCACCATCTCTTTGGCAGTTTTCCAGTAAGGTGGTGTTGGAAAGCACCGCGTGCACGCTAGTAACCACACCTCAAACAGTACGCCAATTAATTTTTCAGCCAGATTCTCAGCAATGCCACCTTGTAACAGAAAGCAAGCATGCCTTTAGTGAGTGTTCAATCTAAGTAACTTCAAATATCTCCCCAAGGAGGTTTCGCTTAAATCCTTTTTTCTTTTTTTTCCCCCATCATTTTTTTGTGAGGAAGAGTGATCCCTGATGGCCTCCTACAGCCAAGCACCCTTTTTACAGGGCCAAGCACAACATATAAAGCCCAGCCACATACGTGTGTCACTGAAGGACACGGGGAATTCATCGGTCTGAGGCTGTCTTCTACTGCACTGAATCCATACTGACATTCTTCAAAAGCAGGTGTAAACTGACAGTACCATTTTCCAGCAGGCAGACCAAACAGCTGAGCACACGTGGGGGGGTTTCAGGGACACAAACAGCGAACATTTGTCCGAAACCGCTCCCCATGAACTGCTTCTGTACAGTCACTGTTCTGCAAAAACACGCTTAGGAAAACTCAGCTCCCAGTCATTCAGCCTTCCCTGACAATGCTTTTTTCCAGAGCCGTGGAGCAGATCTAGGAGTGAGCTGTTGTGCTTTGGTGGCTACTAAGAGCTTTTAACAGGTTTCCTTCCCTGGCACCCCGGCAGCTCAACGTCAAGTAGAGCCAAAGATTTTACCAGTAATTTGAACCAAACCAAAAGTTGAATGCAAACCTTGCACAGTTGGAGCGGCTAGAAGAGTGTCATTGATCTGAAGAAGAAACAACAACAAAACCTCCCAGGTTTCTCTTGCCATAATTGTCGATTCGCGGGCCAGTTTCTGGACAGCTTTCAAAACCTGCAAGCACAATCTAATCTGACTAGATCCTGGGTCTGGCCTGCAAGAGAAGAAAACAATACTTGAGTCTCTAAACAAGAGCTATGAAGTGATTAGTACAATAATCTGAACTTTGAGCAATTACAGGAGGAAACATCAATATTATTGAACAAGAGCCAAGCACGTAAGCTAATATGCTTCTGTGCACCCTAACTCTGCCTCTAAGCATCCTAACTCTGCCTTAACGAGCACAAAATGTACCGTGATATTCTTCTCTACATGACAGAACCCACTGCCATGGAGTGAGCACTAATTGGAGGAAGCACAACCCGTTATCCCAAAGGAATTTATCTTAGACCGAACAATGAGAATGTAATTGAGAACACTAATTGTTACATACATAATTCAGAAGGAAAGTGGCAAAATTAGGAGAAAGTACTGTTCATAAGCTAATTTAAATTCTTCCGACTTCCTCTCTCGCTTTCAAATGCGGATCCAACTCCTACCCCCAAGTCCTTCAATTTAGAAAAAACAAAACAAAACAAAAAAATCTAGAAGAGGGTCATTAAATAGGAACAATCAGGCTAAAGGAAAAGAGGCTAAGTAAGGAAGAAAGGGAACAAGTTGATATTATCGAGGTTTTCCTTACAGTAACAACTAGTTCCACACCATCCCTGCTGAGTCACTCAACGTGGAGCGTTGCAGAGGCAGCAGAAAGCAGGATGCTCTCTGCCCAGCAGTCAGTTTGGACAAGGGAGAACGGGGGAAAAAACAGTAATGTGAAACATTCTGGGCAGTACGCGAGGACACTGGTAAACAAAGCTGAGGAAGCCTAAAGCTTTAGGAGTGGAAGAGATTACAAATCAGAGCGTGCACTCTATTCAAGCTACATTTCAACCTTTACAGCGTTTCCTCATCCCTCTTACCACTTTTACTGAAAGGATGACAAAAATAAAACCATAAAAATATTACCTTCCACTAGACTACCAAGTGGCATTACCAGATTACTACCAAACACTTGCAGTGTGGTATAACCCCCAAGTCATGCTGCATGCTAAGCATCTCAAGAACGTGCTGATCCACCAGAGATCTGCTTTCCTTAGAGAACAGTAGCTCAGTGAGATCACTTCTTGACAGACGCGCTTTAAATACCCTATCAGCTCCTATCTTGATAGAATGCACGAAGTATTACAGTACTGGAAACAAGACCACAATGAGACAAGATGGTATCTAAGGCAAAACTGTAGACTACTAGTTACAGTTCAAGACTTCAGCTGGTTGCTTGATGCTAGTGCTAGATCCTCAGGGACACTCTCCATAGAGCAAAGCTTGGGGCAAGGAAGCCCTGCCTTGGTTACAGCACTGGTTTTTCCCTGAGTAACAACAGAGTAGATAACTTGAATCAAAATAGATCCTTAATCTTGGTAGGCATGAAGTGTCAAAGCCTGTTTCAAGACTCGTTTCCCTAATAATTTAGGGATTCTATAAAAAGGGGGTTTACATGTAGGAGCTCTCTCTGTAAGATGACTAATGGGATACTTCTGAGCTAATCCAGCAAAGGCAGCCCCAAGGTCCCCGTCCATCTCTAAGTTCCTCTTGTCCACAAAGTCAGTTGAATGGCCAACTTTTTAGTTGCACAGAAGACTCTGGTAGTCACACCTCCATCTCATGAGGACAGGAGGCAAAGAGAGTTCTCCTATTTTTTTTCCGTGCTTTTAACGAGAATTTGTGGCGCTGAAGCTTCATCTGACAGCAGTAACTGTCACTGCTAACTAATCTACAAGGTTTCCTGAATATCGTAGGGTTACTAGAGACAGCAAGCCTGGGGACTGCTCAAATACATCAAGCAAAGGAGTGCTCTTTTCACCAGGGTGGACAGAAGGTCAGCACTGGAGGGAGGGATGCCAGCACCCGCTCTCTAGTCACTGTTCTTCTTTCAGCACCGCACTATTTCAAGGGCTGTGCGTGTAAACGTTTGATTCAGCACTCAACATCTGATGAGCATTCAAAGTAGAATGATTTACACACACCTGCTTTCTATGTGGTGTATACATCTTCCCGAGATGCTATTTAAGTTCAACTGCTCACTTAAGGCTGCTGCATTTCACACCTCAACTGTACATCCTCCTCAGGGCCTGAAACCCCCAGCACAATGCTGGGCCACCAGTTTTAAGGCAGCCACACCAACAGCTACAGCGTTTCCAGGAAACCAGGATGAGGAGGGAAGCTATTTTAATCACAGCTCTCCATAGGACATAGGCTCATAATAAAGGCTTAGTATTTTCAACACGGGAACAGGAGATTTCTCCAGGAGATAGCTTAATGCCAAGAGCTCCTGGGTAAGTATCCTACAGGTGCCCATCAGCACCAGCAACCTGCACCAGTTGGGTAAAATCAGAAATTCTTCTCCCCATCCCCTTCACAGGCACATCAGAATATGAGGCTTGGCTTTCCCTCAAGCTAGGTGTGCACAACTCAGTTCAGCCTTTCATTTCCATTATGGAATGTCTTCCTGCTGCTGGAGTGAATTCTGAACACAGGTCCCTGGAGGACAAAACTTGAACTTTCAAGTTCTTTTTCTTGAAAACAAAGTAGGGACTTCAATATCAAGTGTTGACAGCAGCAGCCACAAAAAAAACAACCACCAAACCACACCGTTTCAGACAGATCTTGGAGGCTTTTGAAAGAAAAGCAATAGAATAGTTATACTGGGGTGGTGGTGGAGGAAGTGTTTAAAATACTGATTTTCCAGCCCTCCCTGTCTCTGGATGTTAGTTATTTCATTCAACAGCCACCACGTGCAGTCTACCACCCTGCACCGAGCTCCACCAAGGAAGCTGGGAGGGAAGGGTGGAAAGGCAGCTCGTGCCAACAGCACGCAAGAAACAGGACCAGTGAACCACCTGCTTCCAGGGCTCTCAGTGGGAAAGCAGCCAAGGGATCATAGCAAGAACTATTTAATGGACTAGGGAAGAATTCACCCTCTACTGTGCCAAGGGAGCAACGGTTCCCAGACAGCAGACTCTACTCTGCATGTATTAATTCTCAGAGACAACTTTCTGCAGAAGTTTAATCCAGAAGCACGCTATTCCTCAGGCTTGTGCTGCTGCCCTCACCATCCTTTAATAGCAATTAAAACGCTTTTTTCGCTACAAGAGCAACACCTAAGGTTAGGTGGTAGACTTTGAAGCAGTCAATAAATAACAACGAACTCCTTGTATGAATTTATGGGAGTTATTATTCAAAGCCCTTTATTAACAAAGCCTTCAGGCAAAGTTAGGTGATCCAAGTGCAGCAGAGCAGTTTGAAGGCCACTTGCAGGGGTACAATATTAATATCGATACAAGCAGATGATCTGGTGCTTACAGACATACTAAACATTAATATTAGCTACCTGAAATTACTTGAGATCAAAGTTCTGTTTCACAGGGCAGCATTAAATAATCTCCTCTTATCCAGCACATCTGTTCAGCAGCAGATAAGCTATGAACAAAATATGAAGTTTGAGCACTCCATATAACTTGAGCACAATATAACTTCGTCCAAGACCTAGAAGGACGTGGAACTCAACACTTCTCATCCAAGGATGTCTCATGTAACACCAGGCTGTCGGACAGCAAGGACTCCTCCAAAGATCCTTTTGAAACTACCAGTGAGAGACAGTCACCGTAATTATGCCCATTTAACAGGCAGCAAGATGCAGGCACAAAGAGCTACTTACTGAAAGATCCTCCGGCACATAAGAAATGCGGTCATGTCTTGAGTCAACAAAGCATGATGTGCTCCTGGTAATCTCAGTTTTACCCAATACCAAGCACGTGGTCACGCAGTGATGCTATTTAACCTTTCCTCCCACCTTCCAGTCATCTAATAGAGATCGTTCTTGAAGTTCTTAGAACGGTAAACGTTCGAGTCTACGAATGATCTGTAATTCTAAATACCTAAACACAGCAGCAACGACTCAGCTTGCTAATGAAAATGACAGAATGGGTTTGGAGACACCTTCCTCCCAACTTTGCAATGAAAGTTTTATTTTAATCGGGAGCCTCTGTGGCTCACCAGGCCCCTTTGACAGGTTACCTGCTGACTACAGCTTCAAATTCCCGAGCCTCCCGAGCGTCTCGGCCCCAACACTCACCTCGGAACAAAGAGATTTTGGAGATGTTTGAGAATACTTTGAACATATAGGTTTGGTTCCTTAATAACTGGTAAAGGAATGGAGTCCTTAGGTAACACAAGAGCCATAATCCAATCTGTATATACGTCGACACAGTATTTCACAGTATCGCCATCCAGAGGAAGGGTCAGTCCATAGCAAACCACCTCCATAGTCCATTTTACCTAACCAAAACCAGAACAAAAGTTAGTAAAAAATAAATACTAGCAAGTAAACAGTTGTCACAGCGCGTTGATTCTAACTCAAAGTAACAGTGGTTACGTGGTACAGGCAATTCTATTCAGCGGATACTGCGAGAAGAGACCAAGTCGTTCATTTGTCTGTCACGACAGCACGAAAACGGAATAAATGGCAAAGCGTTCTAATCCTGACTCTTCAGTCTAACCCGGGGACAGAACACTTCAGAACACACAAGAGCTGAGGTAATGTAGGAAATACTTGTACTGTACAAAGACTTTTTTGAAAGGTCACATACTGGTGTTTGAAAAGCGAAGGTAATCAGAAAGGCTTTGTGTGTTAACTGCTAAATTCCGTGACTGGGTTTGGGTTTGGTTTTTTTTTTGGCTTTAGCCTGAACTTCCTGGTACAGTAGCCCAGGTGAACACTTGCTACTAGGTCATAAAGCACGCTGTCGCTATGAACTTGCTGTTCACAGAACCCTTGTGTCGATTATTGACCTAAAAATATAGCACACCTCATAAACCTTGGGCTATTAAAGAGAAAAATAAAAGAGGCTATGCAAAATCACTGAGTTGCCACTCTAGCATGAAGGAAATTCTGATCTCTAAGGAAAGGCACTTACTTCTTTGTCTGTTTTTAGTAAACTCTCACTTCCAACAGATGATGTAATTAAAGCTTGTCCAAGAGGACGCACCACTGCATTTGCCACTTCTCTTCCCACGTTTTCAGGATAGCTGTGAAGTACACTGGTATTACCCTGATCATTCTGAATGACAAGATGCAAGGATCTCCACTCTGAGTACATAGTGCCTCTATGGTACAATCCAAGTAACAGCTGGGGGGAAGGAAGAAAAAAAAAGACAGAATTAGTAGAAGTGTCTATGACACGAGTCAAACCAGCCAAAACAGGCTGTTTGCCATGACACAGACCCTTGTAGATTCAAGATCCATGTGTTCATGTCATACATTTGAAGACCCAGAAGATATTCCAACTGCTGTTTTTCAATCTTAATATCCTTGACTTTGGTTGGGTTTTGTTTGGTTGGTTTTTTAATATAGCTGTAAGCTTGGTAGTTTGGGTTTTTTCTTTTCTTTAAAGATGACAATAAGTTTCAGCTAGGGACCAGCAACCCATTTGAGACACACTTAAAACTTGAGAAGTGACTTCACCTCACATGATTTCTGCCCGTGCCACCCTTGCAGGAAAGATGCCTTTACTTAAATTACACCTTTGGATAATAGAGACTAGTTCAAGTGTTTTGTTCATATAAGCAACCATATACCCTGCTCCCTTTTTCAGCTCAATAGTAGCTAAAAATACGTTCCAGGAAACTCTTAGTCATCTTGGAAGACAAAAATTCAGCTTCTTTCTACATTCATAAAGTAGCTCTCCTACAGCATGAGCTACTCAAAAATAGTAGTTAAAAATTTGACCAACTGATGATGAAAAGTGCTCTTTACCCGCAGCGATTTCAGGACTGACTGAGCCTTGGTGGATCACTAGCTTAAACCCAGTATCACTTGATAGTTTCATTA
Organism: Ceryle rudis; assembly: GCA_033439905.1. Lineage (NCBI taxonomy): Eukaryota > Metazoa > Chordata > Aves > Coraciiformes > Cerylidae > Ceryle > Ceryle rudis. The sequence continues at coordinate 7,204 of JAAGNO010008858.1, forward strand.
TAACATCCCGTGCTGGTACCAACCTAAGGCACGGGGCATGCCCCATGTATTCCAAATCCTTGTCAAGTCAATACACACACAGAACCACTCCCTAATCTAGATTGGTCCCAAACGTTCAGGATAGAAAAGCCACTAAGTAATTTCCCCTGCTGCTCTCTCAGAACTAGAGAAGAGAGTTTCCTTTCAGCAAGGCTCCCAACACAACTGCAGTTGTCCGTTTTCCCTGCTGCAGACAGAACCAGCTCAGGGAGCCAGGCCGGCGGCAAATGAACCAGGATTTGCAGAGGAGGGCTGGGAGGCATTTTCTGGCACTACTGTGAAACCACAACCAAGAGAGGCGGAATAGAAGCAGCAAAAGTTAAACTCCGCTTCCACAGTCACTGAGCCAGCACTTGCCCAGAAGCAGGGCAGCGTACGCCCTCGTGCCCCGAGAGCGGCGGATCGCGTGGCACCACACACCCAACACCCGCTTGCTGGACAGAAACGGGCTCAGGAGCGCAGCCAGAGCAAGCAACCCCGGGTGGCAGCAAGGCACGATGTGACAAGGCCAGCAGCCAGTCAGGAGTCTGCTGTCCAGTCTCACCTGCAGCACTGGGCAGCTCAAGGAGACCTGCCGTGCACTGCCAGTTTTGCTCTACATATCAGAACATTTGGAAAGCTAAGCCAGCACAAATGGGGTTTGTTTTTTTTTCTGCTGAGATGGCTTTTAGCTGGGTCAAGACCTGGTCTAACTCAGGTGAGATAAGCAACTGTGCCAGCACAAAGGAGCGGCGAGGACATAGGGCTGGGAGGAGTGGCAGGAGCATCCCTTCTGGCAGTAGCAGGCTTTGGTTTCTACTCAGAGCAACGTTAATCTGCTGCTTAAGCAGGTGGTAACGTGGCAGCCTAAGCCATTGGAATTGGGACTGTGCTGTCTCCCCCTTCCCTCCTCTCCCTCCAGCACCGTCAGTCTTTGTCACTTATCTGAGCCAGCTGACCACGTGAGCAATAATACAAGGAAAACAGGGTTGGCACAGGAGAAAAGCCAGGAGTGTTCAACAGCCACAGCTTAGATCAGCTCAAGCTGTCACGAATGGCACCCCGAGGACCGTTTGCCAACTAGGCTTAGCTGGCACATTAGGGAAGCCAGTTAGTTATACGGGGAATGTTTTGGATGCCTCCCTCAGACATTCCTTGGCCCCTGACCAAACAAGAAGCCAGACCTGGAAATAACCTTCCTAGGGACAACTCGCCATTTAAACAGGTCTGCCCATTTAGCTGACTCCCCAAGGGTTTCTTTACACCCAAAGCCTATGTAAAAAGCCTGATGGGAAGACGAAGCGGCAAGACCTTGGTTCTGCAAACTACATCCTTCCTGGTTTAAGGCAGCAGTCACATGTGCTCATCTGATCACAAAATAATCAGAGCAGCCACAGCCTGCAGGAAGCGTATCCTCTCCATCCTTCAGGAATGTTCTCTCCTCTGGGGACCGTGGCAGGGGAAACATGCGTGCCACTGCTGTCACAACCTTTAGGCTTGGAGGAAAACAACAATTCCAAGACACTAGCTCTCCGGACACAGAGAAGCCACAATAAAATACACCAAAACCCAAACAAACAAACAAAAAAAACCCACCACCACAAAATGACCCACAATCCTTAGTGACGGCTTCAGTCACTGCTTAACTTCATTATATAGGTTTCCCTACAGCTATCTTTTCCTTTCCTATACCCCAGAGCCTCTTCATCTACCACTTTCTGTCCCACCTGAACACTGCCTTAATCTCCAGTTTGTGTTTGGAGTAGAAGGCAGAGGAACAGCAGCGAAATACCACCCACTTGGCAAGATTTCCCATTCCCAGGCCCGCAGCACTGCCTCCACCCCCAGAGCAGCGTGTCCCTGCCCCTTGGCTCGGCTGCTCACGGCCGGGGAAGAGCGATGGCACTCTCCATCCCTCCCGTTTGACACTCAGGTCCATTACAGAAGCGTGTAACACCATACGAGGAGTGCTGGTTTAAATAAGTGGATTTCAACTGATAAAGTAGCCTGGACTTTCCATTGTCACACTGCAGCTGAAGGACTGGCAGCTAACAGCTCACAGAGGAACTTATCAGCGGGCTGACAACTGCAAGCATGCTTACCGTGGCTGCCCTTGGACCAGAACTGGGTTCCCAGGAGCATGGAAGCATTGCACAGCCCAAGCAAATTGGGGTCAGTGCCTAGGGAAGAGCTTTCTTGTCTAGAAAGCTGAAGTCATCAGAGAGGACATGGATTCCCAAATCCTGCTGCGCTTTGGAAATCCCTCATTGCAACCCCACAACCACCCGCCTTCACGCAGCTCCCTGCCATGATGAAGCAAAGATGCAAAGCTCTTCTGGGTGACCGTTCCACCCACGCTTCTGAAAGGCTGGTAAGTCTGCCCACAGAGTTGTACCTATTCCAATGTTCTGTTTTGACAGGCTCAACATACGGACATCTCTACAACAAAAGGCACCTTCGCAGAAGGGCTCGCTCCCTCAGCAGGGGCTGTAATTATCACAAAGAACTTAAATAGCAAATTGGAAAAAACAACAACAAAAGATGCGACTCACACCACACAAACAGCACACCCCGAGTTTTACTTCTGTTTTTGCAATGCTTCTGCATTTCAGCTTCAAAAATAAAAGCACTCTCACTGCCCCAAACGTCTCCTCAGCTCCACGCAGCTAATATTCCTATTTCCCAGGAACGCAGGTCTCACTGAGGGTCAGATCACGAAGGACTCTCGGAATGACAGGCAGCCTAATTAAAGGGAGGGGTGGGAAGAAAAACAAACAAAACCCTGAAGTTTTCCAAGCAGTTTTACATACTCTCCAGTTTGGAAAGGGGTCATGTTTACATTCCTGGAGGCTGCACTAAATAAAACATCCCCAGATTCTCACAGACAGACCTGGAAAGAAGTTGTCAGCACTGACACTGACAGAACAACTGAGAGATGGGAAATGAAAATATTTACCATCGACTGTGAAACTGAGCATCATTCCAATATCCCGTAGTGCGGAAAATAATTTGGGTTTCAATATCCTCCCTCCAGATCTATTTCAGCTTAGGAAATTTAATAGCTCTCACTATACAAGCCACTGAAAATGGATGTTGCAGCATTTAAGACCAAAGTTTCTCCATTCGTAAACACTGCTGAAGTTTGGTGAGCACCAAAGAACTTACTAATGAGCCCACAAAACTCCAGAAATAAAGATATTTATGTTTCATTTCCAGTCTCCTAAGACTTAACATGAACAGCTGCAGCCAAAACATTTAACCTCCTGGAGCAGTAAACTGGGAGAACTACCTAAGGAACAGACCCACGGTCTGCAAGCACCTTGAAGGAATATGTCAGAGCTCAGAGACTGAAGCGGTGGGGGTTCTGGAGCGCGTACAGGAGAGAGGTCAGGGAACCAGCACTTGTGTACAAAAGCAGATCCTCAGAAAGCGTGTGCTGAGTGAGGGGAGCGCTGGGGGCAACTGGGGACATTTAGCCTTTTGTGCTCAGTGGCTTCATATAGAAGATTGAATGCTTGCCTACAATGCAAAAGGATTTCAAGCACAAACTGTCCCCAAAAACGGACGCTTCTCGGGTTTTATCAGAGCCAACGAAGCAGAGCAGAAGCAATTGTTATTAATAACGTAGATGCAAAAATCATCAACAGAGAGATGCCCAAGGAAGGCTGAAGACCTAATAAAGCCTAAGCCAGAGAAGCATCGCCCAAAAGCTCTGGCTATTAAATATACTTTATATGACACCTCAAGCACAGACAACTGCCCCGTGCCTACTTGCCCCACCTTGACGCTGCTGCCCCCCTGTCCTCCAAGTTTCTGCTGGAGAGTGACTTGGATCTTGCCAAGACTAACTCAGCCCCTCTCACGCTAAGCCCACCGGGGCTGAAGAAGCACAGACCCCTCCAGGCAACTCACCTTTGGAGCCCACCCACCAGGGAGGCTCTGCCCTAGGCAGCCACTATGTGTAAAGGACAACAGGCAGAACAGATAGCAGGGAAAAGAGAAAAATACAAACAAACCAAACAAAAAGGCAAGGGCCAAACAGAGGACCCGTCTGAGAGAAACACTAGAGGAAAGGGGGTGTTTTGTTAACTCGGTATTTTGATAAAGAATAAATGGAGAGGCATGTCAGGATTATGATAAAAAGTCTAGATTCAAGGCAGGAAGAGACTGGCCACATAAAAAACAGGAACTCATATCATCCTTTCCCAGGACGTTCAGCCACAGTGCTGCTGAGTAGAGGAGAATCACAGCACCCTTTGCCCAGGGAAGATGATTTAGTCTATTTTAATATATGAATACGATACAGGGAAGGCTGGGTCTCTGATGGATGGTGACATTTCAGCCACAAGGCCTGGGTCTCGCTCTCCACAGCGCTCCCTACTCACTGACTTCAGAGCCCCCACGGCCATTCTGGTTCCTGAGCGCACCACTGGACACCGGCCTTTCCAAAGCAGGACGCAGGGCACAGAGAAGAAGGCCACCTATAAAAACTGCATGCTGTAATAGCAGTAAAACCGTAACACAGCCCTAAGAAAGAAAACAACCCCCACCCAGTCAGTTTTGTATGCTTTGGCTATTACTTTGCCATCAAGCTGCATTCCCCAGTCATCAGTACTACTTTGTTTCTCATCATCATTCTCATCTTTAAACGTAAGGTGAAGAATAATTCTCTTCCAGGCAGGTCATCTGAGAACTTGAGTAGCTTTCACACCCCTCGCTTGGGCTAAAACCCCCATAATGCACTCCACTGCAACATGGTGCATTTCCCTGACCGAGAACAATTTTTCCTCAATGGTTTATTTTACATTCACACTTCTTCCTCAGTCCAGTTCCTTCTGCAGGTCTACAAACTGCACAACCAGAACGGGATCTCCTGAAGCCATCGGTCCCCTCGGCCCGGGGAGCAAGCCTTGCTCTGCTTTTGCTGCTGTCCACTGCCTTCCAAAAAGAAATGACCCTACTGCCCGCAGGCCCTGAAGACCAAACGACAAAAAATAAGCAAGGGAAAGCAGAGTCATGGCAAAGCCCAAGAGGGCCGCAGCCAGGAACACGAGGCACCACCAGGTTATTTGTGAGAACGTCTGCAGGGAAACAGCGACAGAAACTTTTCTTTCCCTCCAGACCTCACTCCTGCTGCTGGGAGCTGGCACACGGGGGGAAGGGCGCGCACCGACCGCGGGTGACACCTCACGTTCGCTTCAGGGACACGAAACGCGGCTCAACACTGGTCCCCGAGGCCGGCACCAGGCCACAGACCGAGAAGGGTCCCAGGGCCGGGGCGAGGGGGTCCCCCGAGGCCCGCTCCCGCCGGCCCTG
>JAAGNO010008860.1:0-13639 GCA_033439905.1 Ceryle rudis
GTAGTAGTAGAAATCAGGATTTTTAACTATGTAAGTAGCATGGTCTTGGTTCTGTGTTTCCCTTTGGTCTTGGTTCTATGTTTCCCTTTGGTCTTGGTTCTGTTTTCTTTACAGTCAAGTCCTAAATTTTTTTTTAACACTTTTATTCTTTTTTTTTCTTCTTTTCCCGGTACTTCCTTTGTAAGCCTAACCAGATAAGTCTGACTTGATTCTGCATGTGAATGAAGAAAAAAATCTTAAGGTGGAAGAATAATGCAGAAGATTAAGGCTAGGACATCAAACAGACATGAACTTAGTGACATAAAAAATCATGTGATTGCTCTGCATTTCCGAGTGAAGCAGTCAGTGCAGAAAATGCATAGCCTGGAAATGTTACTGTTGTAGAACAAAGCTTTCCTTCAGTGGAGGAGAGTTGTGTGCAATTTCATTGTTGTAGAAGTAAAAAGCCAGCCTTGAAGATAAATGAAAATGCAAATAAACACGTTTGCATCTTTCTCAAGATGCATTTCTGTTACTTCCATTGAGTACAAAAGTGATGTAGGAATGGAAATAAATGGTAAAAGAAAAAAATAAAGACTGCTAAGAGTTAAGACTGGTACACCTTATGGAACTTGAGGTAGGCGATCCAGTGAGGTAGTAGGTACCATGGTACAAGACACCATTTTCTGTGCTTGTTTTGGTCTATTTTTTTGTTGTTGTTTTGTTTTTTTAATGTATCTTAAAAGTAGTCTGATTTATATTTATTTTTAATAGCCAAGGAGGGCAAAAGCTGTTTTTATCTGCATTTGCATTTTATGGCTTTGGACTCTGTACCTACCTGGTTAACTGACTTTTTATGTGGTTTTTTTTTTCTCTGTATTTACCCAAATTAACACAAAGTAGTTGCACATCTGCTTGTGATATAATGAAAATATAATGATGCATGTAATTGTTATGTATAATTCCCTTTTTGTCTGTTTGTTTGCCTTGTCCTTTATACAAATCAGAAGACTTATGACTGAGACCAAAAAAATGTTTATATATTCTGAGCAGTACTTCTTAACAATTTCTATAGCTAATACAGAGTCTGAGGACCCCGTGAGAGTCTTTCGTTTGAAATCCCCTAAGTTCATTCTTTTATTTAAACATGTTTCTGTGAGTATCTAATAATAAGAGCACAAAGTGCCAGTTTCCTTACATTTAACGTGTATGTGTAATCACAGACAGCTAGCTTGTCAGTTTGAGCGAGACCTGCATGTTGTCATGACACACAGACTTTCTTCAGCCTTACACACGCTCATAGGGTAAAATAAAATAACTATAAATTGTGTTTTCTCTATTTCTTCTTATTTTTGTATGCATACTGCATAAATAATAATGCCAGTGCTATTTTCAGGAGGCTCCAGGTGATGTTTCCTTTGGAATTTTAAATTTGAGTTTTCTTGACAATTAGAAACTACTTGGTATTGTTTCTTCCTGGAATATGCTGATAATGACCATATCGAAGAAAATCAAACTTGATTGTGTTTTTTATACTGCTGGAGTTTATTTCTCTGCAAGTCCTAAATCCCTACCTTAATGTAACATGTCTGCTGGGAGAGAAGGTAGCAAATGTTAACGTAACGTTGAAAGTGCTTGATGGTGAGCTCAAGAAATCTGTTCCATTATAATTGTATGTATTTGTTGCAGCTATGAGTTTGTAAAATACCTTCGCCAATATATAAATAGTACAGTGGGATCTGTGATTGAAGAAGAAACAGAAAAATGTACTGCTGCTCAAAATCAGGGTGAAGTATCTGGCTATGACACGCTTGTCCAACACGTGACTAAGAAGACCCGTGAATCAAAGGAGTGAGTATATATGTGTAATACACATTTTTGTTTCTTCTTGGTCTTTGCCTTCCTTTTTCCTTGCCAGAACTTGCTTTGAAAAAGTAAATTCTGAACCAATGGGTAACAAAAGTGATTCTTTTCTTTCCCAAGTCAGTGCTAGGTAAGTCAGATACTCGTGCTCTGTGTTGTAATTTGTCACACTTTGTCTCACTCCAGAATTAAGGTTATGAACTACTGCATAAAAAGGTTGGTAGGAAATCTATGAAGTTCTGGAGGTATCTAGGATGGGATTTGGGCAGGGGTAAGATCTGAGAAGAACCACCACTTCATACTCATATCTCACTACTTGCAAATTAAATTCAGTTGTGATACTGAAGTTGGCCTAAACAAAAGATGGAGTTTATCCAGTCTTAAAGTTTTACAGTTTCCTTAGATAGAAATGGAGAGTTAACCAAGTATTGTTTCTTTAATTAAATCAGATAGTATAATTTTGTCATCATAGTGAATCAGGTCCTCTCCTCTCTATTTTTAATTGTCATAGAGAGCCGTGATGAGGGCTTTACAGACATTGAACCATCACAGTGTGAGAACAGTGCAATTCAAGTGAGCACCTGAAATGGTGAATGTTGGAAAATGAGTAACAACCAACCAGTCCCCACACTATTTTAACATCAGTGGTTAATATTTACGTGTTACAGAGGAAGAAAACAAAAATGACAATTTTGTCTCTTATATTTTAACCCCTAAAATGATCTTATATGCTACTTCAGCTGAACAATTTTTTTCACTAATTTTTATTGCGTAGAAACATAGAACTGTCTGGGTTGGAAGGGAGCTCTAGAGGTCATCCAGTCCAACCCCCCTGCTGAGAGCAGGGACAGCCTCAACTAGAGCAGGGTGCTCAGAGCTCTGTCAAGCCCCACCTTGAATGTCTCCAGGGATGGGGCCTCAACCACCTCCCTGGGCAACCTGTTCCACTGCTCCACACTCTCGTGGTAAAAAACTTCCTCCTTATTTCTCATCTAAATCCCCTCCTTTCTCATTTAAAACCATTGCCCCTCCTTCTTTCAAATAATAATCTGAATTTACCTCCACCTCTCTTTTTAGTGGGACTAGGATTTTGCTGTGATGTCTGTTGTTTACTCTGTGTCCTCAGTAAGAAAGGAACTCAAAGATAATGTATGCTTCTGTTCTAGATTTTATTTTGTTTGTTTTCAGAAGGTTTCTTATCTAGAGGTACACAGAAATATGTTTTAGGAACCATGTTTTTACAAAAGGTTCCTTTTTTTGTCACCTGTCTGCAAGCGTTTGGAACTCTGATCAAGCCATATTTGGTCTCTCCGTGATGGTCTTGATATCAGTTCAGGATCCTTCAAGGTTCCAGATTTCTTCATTGCAATTACTCATCTTCGGTGATAGGTAGGATGCTTAAAGGTATTTACAGAGAAAAATGGATTAAGGAATTTAACTCCTGAGTGATATATTCCATATTTTATAGTACAGTCATTTATGTTAGAAAGCAGTTATTCATCAACTACACTTGTCTTTTATTTTCACTTAGAAAATAGATGTTAGGATGACTGTTTTTCAGATTATGCAGTTTGTGTCTTTTTGTCTTGAGGATCAGGACCTTGGGGTCTTGTGCTCATTAAAGTTGGTAGAAGAAGCTCCAATGAACTAAATGTGTCTGTATCTTACACTTTTAATTTGAGAGGTAGGAGGTTACGAAAGCAGAATATGGTAATTGATATCTTTTTTGACTGTAAAATAAGTAATAGTAGTCTTAAAGTCTAAAATAATTTGAAATAAAATATTAATATTTTACAACAGGATGTTTTTCTGAAGCAGTTCTTATTTTGAACTGCTTCCTGGTGGGTATTATTATTCAGTTTAGGTAATGTAGAAAAACCCCTTGGTTTTATTGAAGGAAAAATTGCTTTGTGTGCATGACTGATACTCACAATCTTGAATCAGGATGATGTGTTCTCTTCTGTTGGTTCTGCTGGAGGCTTAGAGCAGAAAGAAAACTGGATGTTGGACTCGAAGAAACGGACAGGAACAAGGATGAGAACTGGCCTGTTTCCTCAGGGACAGATTCTCCCTCTTGGTGGATTCACATTGTTCTTTCTTAAGAACCTCTCAGAACAGGATTATGTTGGTGGTATTTCACCGAATGGTTTTAGAAGGGCAAAAAAGAATTTTATTATATTTTGAAGTCCAATTATCTGAAACATTTAACTTACGTATGTGTTTTGCTCCTTCTGGATTTGCATTTGTTTGTCATCCATTTCTGTAAATTCAGTGAGTTCAGCCCTAAGTAGCATTATGCCATATTCAGTTCTTCACAATTTAGTGTTTCTTGGGGTTTTTTTATTTAATTTTTTTTTTAAATTAGTGATTTTTATGCTTTTCAATATTAAAAACACCTTTCCTTTGAAGATACAGGGAAATGATGCATGCCTTGAAGAATGTCATGATGGATGTGGTAGAATCTTTGATTAACAAGTTTGAAGAAGATAGGATGCATAATAAGGAGCTGGATAGTAAAGCAAAGAAAGAACATCAGAGTGGCTCTTACACAGACAACTGTTCTGACAGCGACTCCTCGTTCAACCAAGTACAATGTCTTTTTCTCTCTGTTATGAAATAAGCATGGTACTGCAAAATTGTTAAGTTTCTGTCAGTGGAGATTGAGAACAGCCCTAGAAAAAGATTCATCCTTCCTATCTTTGGTATATCCGAAAAAGAATTACTTAACTTTCTTTGACTTTGAAGTACTAAGCTTATACTAGCTATCTAACCTTTAGACAGCGTACGTTAAATGAGATTAATATGAGGCCCGTGTGGTCTAAAGTACCTATGCAAGTACTGTGCAGAAAAGAGAAGGTAATGGTAAGAGCAATACATCAACTCACCTTCTGTGATTTTACTTTAGGAGTCAAATAATATGCATTTCATTTCCAGACTACTGCCCTACGCTGTATGACTGAGTGACTGAATGATTAGAAGGGATTTTATGAAGATACGGGAAGCTTTTAAGTAAAGCAAAGCAAAGCAAAATACGTAACTAATTTTGTTGCTGTACGTTTAACTTTGAGCAAAAGGCAGAAAACATTTAGAAGGCTGACTTTAGTGTTAAAGTAGTATAGATGTTAAAGTTCTGATTATTAAAAGTAAATTAGATATCAGAAAGACTGATAATTTTAATCTTCTGCTCTTCGCTTTAATAAAATATACTAATTATCATTTTACAATGTGTATTACAGAGTTATATGTTTATGAGTCAAGAGCAATTGCAGCTGCTTGTAGAAAGGCTTGACCCTGTTCAGCCTAAGGAAGTAAGTTGAAATGAAGAAATAAACTATTAATACAAATGAATATTTGTGGCATATTGCAAAATGGACTATATGTGCATAAGATTTCCATACGTACCTAAGTGGAATCTTGTCTTTGTTGGTTCATGTATCTTGGTCTCAGTGCAGCAGCTCCTCTGCAGTGCAGCATTTCATTGTTTATAACCATCCAGTTCATTAGCTAGTGTTTCAACAAGAACTTCTTTTTACTTTGTTTTTAGGAATTTCTGTGCTATTGATGGGCGTTTGTAGGTTCTGCTTATAGAACAACTTTTTCCTAAGTTACTGAAACTTATTTTATTACCATTCTTGGTAATTTGGCCGTTGCATTACCACCATCAACAAAAGAGATGCCTGCTGATTGAGCAACAAGCTGCTCCAGATGGAATGTATACATTCCAGGTTAGGTTTGCCTTCCTGTCAGTGGCAATACTGATTTGGGTCTCTAACCACCAGTCAGCACCGGATGCTGATATTTTTGAACCTTAGAAAAACATCATTTTGAGAGAGTGCTGTCCTAGTAAGATTTGTTTGGGACTGCCTAGTAGTTGAAAAAGGCACGTTAGGTGGGAACTGCTATAACCACTGTGATCAAGTTTTATTAGAAAACCAGGTCAAAGGTCTGATGCAATTAAATGTTGTTAAAATTTCCTACGGTTTGTTTCACTAATATGAAATAAATTGCTAGAGATTCCAGTTGGGTAGGAATAGAACAACAACAAAAAGTTACTGTAAGTTATTAATATTATTATAATGCTGATGAAAATTCAGCAGTAAAACATGGTGTCTAATAACTCTGTTTCCACTTTACAATGGCACATTTGTATCATGGGGTGATCGTTTCCTGTATTCCCTCATAACAAAATACTTAATTAGAAGCAGAAAGTAAAACATAATCCTTCAATCCAATATTGAAAACTTGCATAAAATGGTTTTGTTGGTTCTTCAAACATCTGCTCGGGTTTTTTTTTCTCAGTGATGTAGTGTTTTGTCTAGATTACCATAAAATGTAGCAGAAGATAAGTGTTCTGGAATGCCTTATCTGCTCTGCAGCCGGGTTCTTTTACTTCCTTCCCGCAAATTATATTGTAAATTCCATATTTGAGAGGTTTTTTGTGGTGTTTATCTTCTTAACACCTTCAGGTTCGCCAAGAAGCATTGCAGACACTGTGCTTTGCCCCTCCCTCTGATATACTGAACTCTGAGAGTTGGCCCGATCTGCGTAAGCATTTAACAGTATCTCTGTCAGATCCCGATGCAACATTCAGTGTAAGCTCACGTTCTTGTATCTAGTTACCAGATGTGTAGCTGTATTAGAGTACCAAAGAGGAATAAAGTGTTAAATATGTATTACGAGTAGTCTGTCGGGGTCCCAAGACATTTCAGTGTTCGTTGGTCGATTATTTCTGAAGAACTGTATGATTCTAGTCGGTCTTGGTTTAAGGTTTGCAACAGGTTTTTCAATAGGATTTGTAGAGGCTGGAGTACTCATTTGCATAACTTCTAATGAAAATGAAGAGGTTTGAATGTCCTTTAGCACACAAACATCTACAAGGAAAAAAAAAATAGACTCAATTATTCTGTAAACCATTTCATGTTAATATTTCCTGTTTAAGTGAGGTATATGCTCCATGATGATGAGAAAATGATGCATAGTAATATTACACAGGCACTGCTGAGGAAGAAAAATTGCAGCTGCTTAAACTGCTTTTAGATTATTTATTATGCCAATTAAGCCTCTTTTGTCTTTTTCTTTGAATTTTCAAGTGATTACCAAATAAATAGGAAAGTTGCCCTAGCTGCTCTCACGTGTTTCTGTTGAAGCTTCGAAAGTCTCCAGTTTCTTTTAAAACAGTGCTAGTTGCAAGTCACTGGTTTGTTTAATAATGTAAAAATATTAATGGCAATGTAAAAGTACAGTAATATTCCTCGATCTGCTTCTTTGTATCTCAATGAGGCTTTGCATTGGGACTGCCAGTTAAAGTATTGCAGTAAAATTTTCTTTGGACTGTAGATTTCAATGGTCCCAAACTGTACAGAAAATATACTTCACATCTGTAGAGATATCTCAGCAATATATTAAGAGTAATGCCACTACATATGGATTATTGTGCAAAAATAATACACAGTTACATGCCTATTTAATACATTGCTTGCTTTTTCTCTCTCAGGAGAAAATTCTTAGGTTCTATGCAAAAACCTTTTCTTCTTCTCCATTTAATATGACAAGAGAAGTCTATACAAGTTTAGGTATGTGAAGTCAACTACATTTAAGACTTTGTGGATTCTCCACTTCCTGAAAATAATTAACTTTTATAATGAAGCTGTATAATACAGTCTGTTTCGTCACTATTGTCGTGGACCTGAGTTGGTTTTTTGTTTCTTCTTTTTTAGCAGGACACTTGGAGTTGTACTTTCTTTCTGGAGAATACTCTCTTTGTATTTCAGCTGGTCTGGATGTATCTAACACAGATATCAATCGTTTACTGAAAAAGGTATAAATGAAGAAGCCATACCTGTTTTTGTCATGACTGAGACATCATGCTTTTTTTTTTCTTTTTTTTCTTTTTTTTTTTTTTTTTAATTTTACTAATTATGTTTTCAGGTCCGACTTTTAAATGAGTACCAAAAGGAGGCTCCATCTTCCTGGATTCGTCATCCAGAGAAGTATGTCACCTTCAAAAACCTGACACTCTTTCTTAATTTAATGATTTTCTACATAGAATTAGATGCATTTAATTTTACCAAAGTGTTTATTATAGGATGCACAGATGACCGGTTAGTGATAAGGGGAGAAAGAAAAATAGAAGGTAGGAAGCATGGAATAGTGAAGTTGCGTAACAGTCGTCAGGGGTCTTGTTAAGCTGCTGACTTAGCTTTTGAAGTGTTCTAAGTGCTTTGTAACAAAAATAATTTGGGTGTTTTACAAAGTAACAGGTGTAATATTTAGCACTCACAAAACATAATCATTTAGGAGAATACGTATGTATGTTACTATTAGTTTTATTCATGATAATACAAGGAATTAATACCTTTACAAGATCGAGGTCAAGGTAACGTTGTTATTTATGACTTACCAAGGTTTTACAAGAAGTTTGTTCCTGAATTTTACTGGTGGAAAGATGTAAATGATTTTTATTTTCTATTCATTTTTTCCTATATGTGTCATAAGGTACATGGAAGAAGTAGTGGAGAGTACCTTGTCACTTTTGTCAGTAAAATATGAGCCTAATCATCCTGCCTCTTCAGATTTTTTGGGTCCAGTCTACTTCTTGGCTTTGATAGATATCAAAGCAGTATGGTTTAAAAAGTGGACGGTAAGCAAAAAAAAAAAATAACCCAACCCAACAACCTGTAACTTTTTCACGTCTGACATGTCTTTTGGAAAGTTTATGTCTGGTTTTGCCACAGACCTCTTGTGTCCTGATAAAACCCTATAATGAGTACTGTGATTAAGGAAATCTGGGGTGGTTTTTTAGGCATTTGTATCCGTTGTCCTATAACACTAGGATAACACATTTCTATTCAGCTACCGCTTTTCGTAACACTTCTGGGAACTTACTGCACTTTGTGATTTCAGTCCCTGTGTCATAGTTGACTGACAGCTATCAAAAGATGCAAATATTTTTCTGGAAGAAGCGATGAGCATGAAAGTACAGTTATATATATAATATGCTGCATGCAACTTGCTAAACTGCAGTGAATGTTAGAGCTTTTTGCATCCTACTGTGTATAAACTTAGGATTTACATGGCAGTGTCAAAGCACGTAGTCTAACATTTCAGCATAGTTACCATTTTCCTGTTTTACTGCATGTTCTGCTACACATTTCCCTAATGACGTCATTTTTTCTGTCCCCTTCGATGTACTGCAAGCAAAATAATCAGTTGAGTTTAATAGTGGTTTACACAGTCTGGAGTTCAATGCATTGAATATCTACTGTGCACAAGATCCCTAATAGAACAGAATCAGGGAGAATTTATACTTTTTAATTAAAAAATGAAACATATGTTTGATGTTGACATTAAGTCTTTGTCATTTTAGCATGCGTATTACAGCAGAACGGTGGTATTTAGGCTTTTGGAAAAGAAATATAAATCTTTGGTAAGTATTTCCCAAGGCAAATTTACTTGGAACTTGTGCTTTGCACATTGTGACTTTTTTGTTAGTTGGTTGGTTGGGTTTTTTTCCCTTTTTTCAGAGCTGTTCCATGTTGTACCAGCCTTTTGGATTTTATTTTCATAAAAAGAGATTCCCTTTCCTTAAATGGATCATCATTAAATGCAAAGAAGGGTGTGTGACTAGCTCTGAGTTAAGGGAAATGTGGATGTTTTGTGGCAGCTGTTTAATTAGGATTATTATTTATTAATTCCTTATGTTGCATTCATGTTTAGAATAATTTCTAATAAATATAAAAAATAACAAACAGTGCATGAAAAAAATTGTATAAGCACAGAGTAAGCATCTGATTAAATATTTTCTTTTATTAGGTATGTCTTGTGTATTTTACTCACACATGTAAAAAAATCTTAGCAGCTCCAAACTGTAATAAATCTAAACGTACTTTTTTGTTCCTATGTTATATTTGTGATTCCTTTCTAAATCCATACTGATAACTTGAAAACTTTTTAGACTCAATGATGAGATGGTAATGCTATGATAGTGATACACTTCTGCAAAGAACAGCAACAGCACCGACAGTGCCCAACAACCAAACTGACTTTAGTTAAGTGTATTCAAAACTAAGTTTTTCCAACTGTGGAAAATGAAAAACTCCCATTCAAATGGCAATATTGCAATCATAGATTGCCATTAACTGCTCAAAAGACTTGCATATTCTCTGTACTCATTTTCATAGATTGTCTTAATGCTTATAGAGCTGGTAGTGTGACAATGTAGGAATAATGGTAATGTATTTTAATAACCCTGGGAGATTTTGCCTCGTGTTGGTGAACCCCTCTAAAGCACTGAAACATGAGGCAATTGCAGTGAAGTTGGTATTTAGGTTCTTGTGTTAAAGGGCAGTAATGGGGAACGAGAGAGGATGAATTTATTGTAGCATACTTTTTATGTATATATTTTATTATTTTGTGCTTTTTTCTTCCACAGATTAATGCAGCTGTCCAGCAATGTCTTGATTATTTTGAATTCTGCAAGGCAACAGTTAATAAAAATTCCAGAATCAATGACTTCTCCCAGCAGCACTGTAGTGAGTATGTTTGTACGTCTTGCATTATACGTGCATACATCCGCATTCTCTAGGTCTCTGTCTGTTCTTCCCAAAATACATTGTCTGTCCTTTGAGAACACACTCATAGCAGTGGTTAGTTACTTAAACTGTCTCTCTGGATATACAGACTGATCCATGTATGTTGCAGGTAGGAGCTAGGTACTGTAAAGTAAACTGAGTCAACTTCTAATTTTTCAATTTTATTATTACAGGTGATAAGCAGAACTTTTCTTACACTGGACCAGAATTGCAGTACGCCTATTTTGTTCATTCACTGTGCCTTTTAGGAAGGTTGTTGATCTATAAGCAAGGCCAAAATCTCTTTCCAGTACAGCTGAAAAATAAAAAAGGTGAGGGGATGGCTCAGGAAAATGGAACCTGTTGCGTAACACTTAATCCATACTTGATACACATTTCCACTGCAATACTGTAGACTTTATAGGGCAGTACTCCATTTGGCAGTTCTGTGCCTGGAAACCTTCCTTAAGAGATGGTAATTCTGAGCATCAACACAGTTTTTAAATCTTTGATGGATATGGTTGAATAGATTGCTTTTGTCCTTAGTTTAATAAATTAATTTCACCCTGAAGGAGAGTTGTATCAGGGTGTAAGTGATGCAGTTTTTTTCTAGGTGTGAGTAATATCTTTTGTCAAATCAATTGATATAATTGGTTGGAAAAGAGACATGTCCAGGGACCAAAACCGTTTCTCAGGTGACACAAAATCAGTATTTCAAGCTAATTGCAAATTGAAAACAATTGCTCTGATCTTAACCTATTAATATAATTAAAGTAAAACAATGGTAGAGGAAAAGGTCAGTACTGTGGAACAGAGGTGTTAATGAGGACAGAAAATAGGAGATGGAAAAGCCCTTGGACGTTCAGAGAAATCTACATGCAGTGATACATTGTGCAGGGTTGGAAATGCAAGTGTGTGAGAAGAACTCTAGTGTTGCATTCTATTAATAACTCTCTAACCCCTCATAAGAATGTAATACTATCTATTAATCTTAGAATTCAAAGCACTGTTGGATACTGATTCTGAGACTTGTGTTTTGAAGGTATTTTGTCCCTCTGGTTTGAGGACCGGGACTTAATAGATCCTACATAGAGCAGCCCTGAGGAAGAAATACCTGCTAACAGAGTGTGTTTGTCACTTCTGGGTGATCCCAGTAACATTATTCAAGCACTGATCTGTTAGTGATGGTTGCTTTTTTCTCTCCACTACAAAAGTGACAATCTCACCATCTGTCTTCTTTGTCCTGTCCTTCTCAGCTCTATAGATAGCAACTCTTTCCTTACAAACCTTTTGATCTGTTAACATAATTGCATCAAACTTGGAGCAACAGTTCCCAACCTTGTTGGTTTGGTTTCAGACCTGAGGAAAAGTTGTCTGACAGTTTGTCTTTTTTTTTCCAGTTGTTTCCCTTAATCTAATAGCAAGGTAAAGTTTTTTCCTACAGCAGTTTCTATTTAATGTTCTCAAACTTTGGCTGCCATTTGTTTCAGGGGAAGATAGGGTAAAATCTGCAGTTGGGTAAAATTTGCAGTTGGCTAAACTGGAAGCAAGATCAAGCCTTAGAAGTTGATCGTGAAAGAACTTGGCAGAGTCCCAGGGACATGGGTGTCTTTTGCTTTATCACTTGTACATATGTTGATTTCCTCAATAAAGCAAAGCACTGTTTCCTCATAGTTGCAAAATCCATTTTATTTGTAAAATTAAAGTTGCACTTTATTTTCAAAGTACTTTCCTATTTTTTTTTTAATTATTTTTTCATTTTATTTTAATAGATAGCGTATCCGTGACGGATCTGATGGTATTATTTACTCAGCTTATTTATTACTCTCCAAGTTACCCAAAGACAGCTTTGACAGCACATACAGGTAAAATTTGTTTTGAATACATGCTGTTATACATAATTGAATGTGTTAAATCTGTAAAACTTCTGCAGTTTTTAATTTGGGTCTGTTATTTGTGCAGATTTTTCTCCTCCCTTCCTTTTCCTTCTTCCCTTTAACTGTGTTAATTCAGTGCTTAACAAAATTGTAGTTCAGAAGTGTGTACGTATATTCGTGTAAGTTAAAATACAATAAATAAATACTTCTTGTATTCACCAGACAATTATTCTCCAGCAAGTCTT
The DNA here is from genome assembly GCA_033439905.1 of Ceryle rudis. NCBI lineage: Eukaryota > Metazoa > Chordata > Aves > Coraciiformes > Cerylidae > Ceryle > Ceryle rudis. The sequence goes on from JAAGNO010008860.1 coordinate 12,535, forward strand.
GTTATGGAAATTCTGCAAGTGTTTTGTGATCAAACAGGATGTGCTGCTCAATGTTTATATACGGATGCAGTGATAGATGCCCTGCTTCATCCTGTTCAGAGTTTACTGAGTGGCACAGAGGTTTGTAGTAATCTTCCCACTAATTTAAAAATATATTTCATATCATAATTTTTCTGTGTTTTCTATGTTGGAGGTTTATTTAGTCACATGGTAACTTCTGTAGTGTTTTCTACATTAGCTGCTAACAGTGCCCAAAATAGCCTAGGTTGTCTTTATAACTGGGCTGACAAACTTGGTTTTCTTGAAATTCTGTGAATCGTAGCAAAACTTGTGCTGTAGTGAGACTGTTCCCTTGGGAAAATCACAGCACTTTTTTTTTTTTAAGATTTTTGTAATCTTCTGATGGTTTTGTATGTCTTTTGGATATTCCTTGGATACTTAAGAGAACCTACCTTTATCCCTTTTAAATTCAGCTGGCCCTTTATGTGTTCTCAATAATTTAGTATAGGTAAAATACGTATTTCTTCATGAGAAGTCATTTTCTGAATTGATAAAAGGAAGTGGGTTTGGTTTGGTGGCTTGTTGTTTGTTTGGGTTTTTTTAACATTTCTGTAAGAATTGCAAAAATCTTGGTAAATGTTATCTGGCTCTAGGTGCTTAAATGTCTAGTTACAGTTTCAGCCCAACCTATTGTTTTTGTTTTGACTGAGATAGTCTAAGTGATTGTGAATCTCAGGGGAGAGAGGCTGTGGATCTGAAATGCCAGGGGAGGGGCCTGACCTGTCTTACATCAAGAGACTTTGAGAGAAATTAATGGCTGAGAAGTTTTGGATTTACTTCCAAAAACTCATGCTTGCAAAGACAATCTGGTTTCCTAACTTAACTCATCTAGCTAGCTTCTTAGAGTTGAATCTTGTCAGTATCTTTTTTTCAGTGCAGTTTCTTTATTTTTCAGAAAAAACTCTTCATATTAATCCCTGAAAATATTTTTACCTCTACAAAAATATTCCAATACTATTTCAAAAGTTTCAACAATCAGTTTCCAAGTAAATATTTTAAAGTATTTATTTCTGTAAAGCTTAAACTCATAGTCCTGCAAAAACTT
>JAAGNO010008861.1:0-15823 GCA_033439905.1 Ceryle rudis
GCGCCGCCGGGCCTTTGCAGCCCGTCTTCGTGGCCGTCACCTTCCTCTACTTCCCCAACGAGCTCAAACAGGTTGGTGGGGGCAGGCAGCCGGGGGGGGGAACGGAGGACGACCTCGCTCCCTCCCTTTCTCTGCCTTTGTTTTTGGGCCCAGAAAAGGAAGGACGGACAGAAGCCCTTTGCTCCGTGCAGCTCGGACTGCAGGGGTGCGCTGGAAGCTCGCGAGCGTTTGTTCAGCAGGAGAGCAGAGTCGTCCCCAGCTCTCCGCAGACAAAGAGCTTCCCTGTGCGTGGGCCTGCTCCTTTGTCTGGGCTGTCTCGGGGCCGTGGGGATGCACGCCGGGGATGGAGTTCAAGGCAAGAGCAATGACAAAGTTTTCGCTTTTTTAAGTGAAGCATTGTTGCAGAGAAATGGCAAACGTGCTTTTCATTAGCGCGCCAAACTTGGCCACCTCAGCACTGCAGAAACGTTAGTAGCGCTCGGAGGGCTGCAACAGCAGCCTCGTCAGATGGCTATTCAGATAGACACCGGGGAAAAAAAGACTGAGAAGAGCTGAGGTACCTTCTAAATGCCTCCTCTGCGAAAATACATAGTTTTAAGACAGTGACTAATCCCAAAGGAACTTCACCCAGACAGCAAACACGACTGAATTCTTCCGAGTCACTTGTAAAACACCCACTGTATAGTCTACTAGGTGCTTTGGCTCCTTGCAGCCACCCTTCCAGCTTGCTAACTGCTGCTTAACCCTTCCCTCTTCCTGCAAAATATGATTTGCATTCCAAGAAAATTACATTTAGTGGATAGTCCCATGAGCCTTTACGTGTGCAATCCTGCTTTTCATTGAGCCGCTAGTAAGCAGGGTTACCCTGAGCATCTTGCCCAAAGTTTACTGTCCTGCTGCAAGTTGTTAGTATGTTGCAGGCAAGTGTACTATAGTTATCTAACTTAAGAAGTATTGCATAAATACAAATCGTTATGTTACCTGGTCATTTATTCCGTACCATATTTAATAGGTGGAGGCTTCTGAGCTGTCCAAGATCTCTGTGAAGGAAATGTTAAAGGATATATAAGTATTCTACAATATGCTCATACTTTTGCAATGTATAAAAGAGATTTTCCTGCAAAGCTTATATTTGTGGCTCTCCTGTATTTGGTGAAATGGGCGAGTCACAGAGATTTGTTGATTCTATGAAGTCGGGTAATATAATACTGATAATGAAGGAAAATATATAAATGCATTCCCTTCATGCATACAGTTCAGAGTCCTTTCCTAACAAACTTGCCAATCTAAATAATTAGTAACCACACTTATCAGTCCCTTCCTTTTATTCAAATATGTATACCAGGGCTATAACCACATCTAATGATAACACACCCAAATGCAACATGTTGTTTCTGAAGAGTAACAAGCCTGCATTGGGTTTGAAAAGCTAAACGTGACTGCACTGAAGTTCTGCTGGGCTACACAAAGTAAGGTTGCTGGCTCTGGAGGGGGTACCTTAAGCACATACTCTTGTAGATGCCATCTGGTGGACAACAAACAAGGGGACCGCTTTTCTAGAAGCGCAGTCTGCCACCCCACATCCACACGGTGCATGTGGAATAAATCTCAAAAGAGAAACATTTCTTGTCTGCCCATTCTTCTTACCTTTGTCATTCCCAGTATCTGCGTTTCTACACCTTCACCAAGTTACCATGGCTGCCCAGGCTGCAGGTATTTGTATCTTTACAAAAAGAATAATGCATATCTAGCAGGTTGGGTTGTTTTTTTTTTCTCTACAGCTGTAGTAATCTGAGTAGGACTACGAATGTGGCCATTTGTTTAACAGTTTTGCTATGGAAGGAAGTGCTGAGACATGAGCACAATAAAGTTCATTATGCTTCAGGATACAGGGTGGCAAGGAAAATATCCTCAGACTTCCTTCTCTTTTGAAAGCATAGTCCATGTACTACTCTTAGAATAGAAGCTCTACAGGATAGCGTTCCTGCAGGATTTGTGTGATGATACAAGGCTGTATTCCTGGAGGATTTTAAAAAAATCCATGCAAAATACTGTTCCAATGCCAGGATAGTGAAGCTGCTTGGGGAAAAGGTAATGCCAGGTAAGGAGGAGGCAGAAGTGCAGGACTGTTTACTTCCAGACTGAAGGACAAAGCTCAGGGGTGAGCTGTAGCAGATCTGGTAAGCCAATAAACAGTAACATCTCCACTGCTCACATTTCTTTTTTAAAAGCTCATCAAACTACTCTGTTATAGAAGGCAGTATAGTTAAATGTGTCAGAGCCCTTAGTTTTAAGTTCAGTTTTACCTTGATAAGTACCTAATCACTTTAAAGTGAGTTCTTGCACCAGGAAAGCTGGTTTAGGAGTATCCCTTTGCTCCTCATCAAAGCCACAGAAGCTTTCACAGACACTTATGGTGGTGGCCCCATTTCACTGTGGTGCCTATAAAATCATTTCAAGTAATAGATGAAGCTCAGTAGAATCTCCTTCTGCAAGCTGAAGGTGCTGTTACACCCAGTAGGATGTGCAAAGTAGTGTGGGTGAGTGCTCCTAATTCTCCTAAAGTGGGAAAGCAATTCCTAAAAACCTTTGTTTACTACCAGACAGGAAAAGCCTGGCGTGTGAAGGGGGAGGTGACTCCCATTTGTTGTTTTCAATACCCCTGTCTCAAGGACAGCTGAAACTGGTACTTGTAGAGTAAATGTATCTGGTTAGCAAATCAAACCAAACTTCTTTAACATAAGAAGAGTGACATTTAAATGTTACAACCGCAAGTCCATCTGAATGCTTTGCATGTTTATTGCTGATTGCTTCTTATTCCAAGCTCCTGTAGTACTTAGCTGGCACAACAAGCCGTACCAGCATAAAGCTGATCCAGCAGCAGCAACCGAGTTCAAAGCAGCAAGCAGGAGCCGATCTCTCCTGGCGTTTGCTGGAGGCAGCCGCAGGTTGTGTGCTCATACATGAAACCACAGCGCCAGCTGGAGTTGCAAGTGTCGCTCAGGAAGAGCTCTCCACCCTGATATAAACTCTTACCAGTCGGATTCCCTTGGAGCCAGTGGGAGCTTTGCCACACTCTTCAAACTAATTTCTCTTTATTAGAAGAAAATGTGCTTTCTCTCGGACTAGAGGGCGCAGACACAGACCTGTGTCACAAACATTCAACACTGTAATTCCATTTGAACCTAAAGGTCATTTCTATTGTCTGGACTTTGTTCTGGACTGTTAGGTCAAATACAGTTAATGTAGAGACCTCACACTGCATATGGGGAGGATATGGTATGGATATATATCCAACGAAAGCCTGGATCATAAGTAGCATTTGCTGAAAAGACAGAATGAAAAATGCTTTTAAGGTCTGGTATTTGATAGGTGAACAAAAATCTCTTTTTCAAAAGAAATGTTTTTAATGCAGAACTAGAGAAACTAAAGAATTCACAACATCAGTGATTCAGGTATTGAATTTTCAGAAGACTTACTTAAATGAGTGCTAGATACCAAATTTTTGCCCATGGAGATAGTGGAAGTATATTTTTGCCTGTTAGGTATGCCATCATAGTTAAATAAATATGCAAAATCCGGGTGAATTACTCATGCTGTCTATATAACTTGCACCATAGTAGCAAATGCTTTAAAGAAAAGAACGTGTGTTCCTAAGCACAGTGAATTCAGTGACATACCACAGCTGAACATCTGTGAGCACATCACAGGTGAAAAATCCTGGCTTTCCTTTCTGCTGCAGCTCCGGGACACGTACTCCAAGAGTGGCATTGCTTGTCTCACCGGGGAGGAAATGGGAAATTTCATCCAAAACTTGGATCTAATTGAAAGCGAAGACAAAGCGGCTGATCCCTGCTGGCAAGTGAAGTGGCACCTGGGAAAGTTAATTAAAAAGGTATTTGGGAACCGACATGCTGAAACAGCGTGCTTGGCGATACTACAGTTCAAAGGATCCTAATAGAATAAAGAGGGGCTCTCGGATTGTTTTATTGCAAAGCAATAGTCAAGCCACAGCTTCAGCTGCAGAGTGCTTGCACTGAAGCCAGAAAAACCCATGACAGTGGTTTTGCTACATTCAGGAAATAATAAAGGAAAGACAATTGGCTTTTACTAAGCGATTTTCTGTGGTATGTTGGCTTGTCTGAAATCCCTCAGGGTAGAAGTGCTTGACTTGAGCTTGTTTTCTACCTGACCATGCAGATCATAGTGCTAGCAGATGCATCACTCCCTGTTTGAAAGTACATGGAGACTGGCATGAGAAAATGAGATGAAATGTAACGTGGGGAGAGGTAAAAAGGTGCTGAGAAGTGGGGTAGTCATGAGTTGTGGAATGAATTAGGGGAGGAAAGAGCAAGCGAGCACACTGCATCGGGCACAGCACCTTCCCAGCTTGGCATTAGGAGAACACCATCTCCTGCATGACTTAAACACAATACATACAAGTTTGGATATAGAGAAGACAATAAACCTGGCTGAAAAATCGGAAGGGCTAAAATCTTCTGGAATGGTTTACAGCATCCCATCTCCAGCACATAAACAAGCTCATACATAAAAATTAATTTCTAGCTGAAACTTAGGTGGCAAATCTAACAGACAGAAGTAGATCCTCTGCTTGTATTCAGAGATCCCTGCTCCTTCAGTGGAATTTCTGCTGGTGATGTCCCTGAACTTCTGCAGAAAAAAAACATTGTTTTATCTGATGGACGTTTACACAACTAATACTGCTTAAAAAAATAGATGGCCTGGGTACCAGAAATAGTAATAAATGATAATACTGATGATAATAATGAAAGGATGGATAGATAGATGAAAATGTGGCAGGGCAGAATGCATCAGTAAGTGGCAATACAGGGCCCATGTTAGTCACCCGGATAAATCATCTTGAACCATCAGCTTGCTGCAGCTGTACCACTGTCAGTGCCCAACCTAGCTTGTTTCACCAGTCAGCAAAGAGTTATAAAGGGGAGTGCACAAAGTAAGATCTGGTGGCTTAAGAGCTTAGATGGATAGGTAGAGGTATAAAAAGTATGAAATTTAGTTTCTCAGCTAAGAACCTACAGAAGTGCACCACTGCCAAGTATTCTGCAAGTGGAGGCTGATACTTGTGCAGTGTCTCTCTTCTTTTTTGAGATAAGTATGAGGGTCAAGTTTTCCAAGGGTCTTAAAGCCCAGATGGATGAGCTCTCTTGAAAATGTTTTTCCAAGTGTTTTGTTACATAAAAGATGTAAATGTACAAATACTTTATTACAACAAATTATTAGAGCTTTTTTAACTTGCTTGCTGATCAAATCCATCATACCCTTTATTCATGAGTGAGAAAGGAGTGTATTTTCTTGCACCTATCAGTTTCTGCTGGCAAACTAACTTGTTTTCTCTATTTGTTGGCAGATGGTATCAAGAAGCTACGAGGAAAACCTATCTGCAGTCAACGGTATTGTAATAATTTTATTAACTGGCAAAAAGGAGCTGCTATTGGCACCTGATGTGTAGTGACTGAAGGAGTTTTAAAAGTGCAGAAGACACTGACTAAGATCTTGTACTGGCAGCAAGTCATCAAAAACCAGTTGCTTATTACTAGAAGGCAAATTTTCAAGAGCCAGAAATATGGTCGAGTGGTTAGAGCAAGGTAACCAAAGTGGATGCAGAGAATTCCACTTCTAGACCTCAGTCCCACAGTGTCATTTAAACACGGGGACATTTAAACAGTCTGCTCTTCTGCAAGCAAGCAGCACTGAATTGCTGAATGCACCCATCAGTTAAGGAATAGCTCTGCAGAAGCTCCTACAGCTCTAAACATGCTGAGCGAAAACATCACCACCTCTTAAGTGAAAACTGGGAGTAAAGCTGGTGACTACTTAACCATAAAAAACACCGATTAGGATTGGGAAAACTTGGTATCGTGGATTACTTTAAGTGGTCTATTGGCAGGTTTGGTGTGGGGGGAGAGAAAGGAGAACAAAATGGCACATAAAGACATTTCAAGGAGCGCAAGAGCACAAGAAAAATTTGAGCCTCATTAGCTAATAAATAGCACTCACTCTACGATTTAGTCAATTAAAAAAAATGACCTACCTATTCCTTAAAATCGGGCCAGATGGGACAGTTGTGCTTTCTAACATTCTGCTTGTAACATGATGTTCCATTTCCTCAGGTGAAAGAACCCTGCCGCTGTCACACACCGACAAGCAGCAACCGCGTGGTCCCATCAACAGGATTGCAGCACATCTGACGGGCAACAGCAATAGGAAGAATTCCCTGTCCCCACACAGTAAGGAAAAACCTTTACAAACAGTTAAAGATGACAGAAATTACTCTCTCGTTGCTAGCCTCGTGCTTACATACACTTCTTAATACCTGCCTTGAGTTAACAGTAAGAAACAAATCATAAAACCAGCTTCTCGTCCCAGACAATGTTTTCTTCAGCTAAGTCTCGCAGGGAGAAAGTCGTTCCCTCCAAGCACCTCCCTAACTTTTCTTTTGGAACCTTCACGAGGGGGAAAAAAATGCATCCTTCTTCCTAACATTAAGTTTTCCTCTTTTCTTTCCTTTAACTTCCTTCTGTTAGTTGAGTGAGTCCCAGCTGCTATGGTGACAGACCTATTAGAAACGCAAGACAGAGACAGGAGAGACTTGACATTCAGGACATATTAATGAAAGGCTTGGTAGGGTTTCTACAGCTTTGGAGGGTTATCGGACACAAATGGCTATTTTAACTTTGCTACTAAGTAACAACGTGATGATTTTTCTCTTATTTGGGAGCACAAAAATGAAAAATAAAGGTAGTTCACATGAATTCCCACATAGTGTGAAACAGCTAGCTCCTAGAACTTCGCTTGTTTTGAGAATGGTCCTAATATAGCTGCTGGGAAGAGCAGGTTTCCTTTCTTTGTTATTAAAACCCAGACTCCTCAACTAGCAGCCACCTGGCTTCACTATCTGGCTTTCAACTGAACATTTTCTCTCTTTTTTCTCAAGTAGATTCCTCACTCAGGAGAGGGAGTGGACAAAAAATAAACAACTGGGAATCATCAAGGAAAGGCCACTCCTTCCTTTACAACGTGGAGCTGATAAATGGCGAGTTAGTGATACCCCAGACAGGCTTTTATTACATCTACTCACAAACTTATTTTCGTTTCCGTGAAAACGAGAATGAGGATTCAGACTTGTTGGTGCAAGTCAGGAACCCCAAACAGCTTGTCCAATACATTTACAAACTGACTAATTACCCAGAGCCCATTTTACTCATGAAAAGTGCAAGAACAAGCTGCTGGTCTAAAAAGGCAGAGTATGGACTTTACTCCATCTACCAAGGTGGTGTGTTTCAGCTGAAAAGAGATGACAGGATTTTTGTCTCTGTCAGTAATGGTGACATAGTTGACATGGACAAAGAAGCAAGTTTTTTTGGAGCCTTTATGATCGGTTAACAGATTAAAACCATGCTCCAAAGGAACCAGTTTTCATAGCCAGGACCAGCTTCAAATTCTATAAAATAGGGGATAATAAGCAAAGACTGTAACAATACCGACAGCACCAGACTTCCCTTTGTCATCTCGCTCAGCGTGAGGTCCGGCCGTGCCGAATACTGCCAGGAAGGAGCAGCAGCATCTGGTGCAGCTGAGGTGGCGATGCTGTGTGCAGGCACGGGCACCACAGCTCATGCCCAGCCAGGCTGGGGCCGGGTGGGGATTTCACACACCGCAGACGATACCTTTGGCCAGAACCCCAGGAGGTAAGCGCTAGCCACCACCTCTGCAGAGATGCTTCACACCGGCTCAGCTGTGGCAGGTGGGATGGAAGATGCTCCAGGTCTGGTTACGCAAGGCTGAAGCTGGACATCAAATTTTATTCGTGGTCTCCGTTGGGACCCCATCTTCAATATCTCAGCTCCTGTAAGTCTCAGCCTACTGCTTCCCCGATGCCCATGAAACTACTCTGGGAATTTTTTTTTGAACCTGAGTTTGAGAAAAGTTGAAAGGCCGTCAGAAATTTAAACTACACATCTTCATCTCGTCTAACAGAGCACTTAAGCACCTAATTAATTTTAAGTGCACGAACAGCCTGACTAAATCAGGGTATTTACATGCTTGAAATTAAATATGTGCTTAAGCATTTTTCAGGATCGTGGCTTGAGTAAACACATTAGTCTGTCTTAATCAGGATACTGTACATAAAAAACAGCTGCTGAAATGGCACAGAAGAGATTTTGAAATCAATCAGTGTTTTGATCAGCACGTTATGATAGCGCCTATTTACTTAATTGCTGTGCTGCAGAGATTTCACCAGGCTTCCAATAGGTTCAGTAATGTAGTTGCTGTTAACGCTTGTTGACAGCAAGTACTCGATCCAGAAAAAAAAGGTGTTTTTCTGTAAATACTGAATTCTATTAGACATTTGCCACAAATTAAGCATGACATGGTTCTTCCATGTTTATTTGTACTGGCCTGCTGTATTTGGTAGGATGCAATGCAGAATAACACACCCCAATGACTAATATTTTGAAGAAAATGGACACAACTCTCCATACTTCACAGAATGTTAGGGGTTGGAACCATCATCTAGTCCAACTACTTAAAGAAGAGCTGCATATTTAGGTAATGCTGTTTTGAATTATTTTTTTTTTCAGAAAGGGTGGAACATTTGATTTTTTTTTTTTTTAAACTGTATTTTTTTTCAAAAACTGGTCACTATGTTTTAACTCTATGAGTAGGACTACTTTATATTAAAAAAAAGGGAAAAGAAAGATAGGCAGGTGTAAGCTGTGGGGGCTAGATCCACAGCAAAAGTCAGGTAGCGTAAATCAGCACATCTGCAGCATTGTCAGGGGAGCGATACCAGTTTGCACTAGGAATGCATTTTGCCCACGTTCAGGGAAAATGGTGGGGGAAAGAAGGTAAAAGTGGGAAAAAAAAAAAAAAAAAAAAACAAAAAAAAAGAAATGGAGGGAAAGACAGACAGTTGTTCTGCCAGCGTTACTTGATATCAACAGAATGATGCCAGGAGAAGGTCTGGTTGTCTCTTTTTTTTAACTACACTAAGGTTGCCGTGGGAACCCTCACATTCACCTCCACATTCTGGTGATTAAGTCCCTGCACAGCCCCTGCATACGGGCCTCGTGAGTAAACACGCATCGTTCATCTTCCTGCATTGTCAACAAGAGGAAGTGAACAGACACCAGCACCTCCATTCAGTTTGTTGTTCAGAAACACAGATGTGTTGGGTCACTTAAATACCTGCGTTCGAGCAGCAAGAGAAGAATGTCAGCAATACCCTCCTTTTGGTAAGTTAAGGCAAAAAACCCCACACTGCCCTAAGCCAAAATCCACGAGTTTTAACTTTTGCCCGCTGGTCTAACCTAGCATCACACGTACTGTTTGCAGCGGTAAGCAAATCTGTGAAATTCTTCATCGTATACTGGAACGCTTTGGTTTGCCTCATTCTCAAGCCATCTGTTTTAACAGAGAACAGAAAATACGCAGTTTTCTTTCTGATTTCAGGATTTAATTCAGAAATTTTCTGCCTAGGCTAGGGAGAACAAAGCCACTCCCTCTGTATCTGGATGTCTGCTAGAGTGGAGAAATGATGCTTAGGTTCTCCTTGCACCTGGACCGGGCTTTTCAGTCTCAGCACGGGATTGACCCACGTTACCAGGTTTGAGGGTGTTTTTAGCAATGTGTTGTATTAAAAATTAATTTGGTTTTTTTGGAAGTGTTATTTGAAAGAAAATTTTTTTGAACTGTGAAAAAGTATTTTGGATTTACTGGTGTCAGCTTAGAGGTAGGAAACCCTCCCTTTGGCTAAGACACGATTTGTGTAATGTAGGAGTTGTAGCTGCTGGAAAGGACTGGAAGGAAAACGGGAGGACTTCAGACTTGCAGCTGATGCTGACACAAACTGTTACAGATTTTTTTTGCTCCATATTCTCTCAACTCTCAATATATAACACCATGCCCACAAGTCGCTTGGGGAATGCTCCCTGGCATGACCTTTTTTTACTTAAATGTACGTATTTTTGGTCCCTGCCTGCAGAGCACATCCCAATAGGGATCACACCCAATAATCATACTGTATTTCTGAATAATCCAAAGGCAGGCTTGCCAGATACTATCTTGGGGGGGGTTACCAGGCAATATCAGACAGGATACATTTGAAGAGGAATGGGAAGATACAGCAACTTTTGTTTGTACATTTGCACCCTCGGTCCTATTCTTCATCTCTCTATATGTTGAATGGCGAATGTAGCAAATTTTTATTTGTGGATATATGTTGTGGTAACATGTAAATACTGTGATTTTTCTACGTGCATTTTGTATAAAACCTCTTCAGTAAAGAGTTATTTAGTCTTGCAGTGGTTTTTGGTGCCATCCTATGGCTTCTGTAACGACAACCCTGTCTGAAATAATCTCTCTGATGTTGGATGGTATCAGTTAAAATCCACTAAATGCCACAAACGGTTGCAGTGCAAAGGATAAAATGCAAACCATTGAGCCGTGCCACATAACGGGCTCCAGACCCTAGTTGGTGAACTGCATCTGGAAGCAGTACACTGAAGAAATCACTGAAAATGATCTCATGACCAGAGACTGCGAAATGCTGAGCACTCCCCTTGAGGTCCTTCTCATGTTTCTGGGCTATGGCAATTCTTTAAGCACTGAGAAATGTATTTAGTAGGAAAACATCTGATCCTTCCCCATTACCAAACTACACTAGAAGATACACTGAATTCAGAGGGACAAGGACCATTTACACAGATGTAAAGCAGCAGCAAACTGGAGATCCCCTAATGCTGAAAACAAATGCATTCCCTGCCCCAAAAGCAAACGGGATTTTATTTGGTCTGTTGGCTCCACTTCTAAAACTTGCCCCCACTAAAAAAGGGTACAAAACCCAAGAGAACCCTAGAAACTCAACAAGACAGGAAGGCATCATCTAACCTGGCCCCCAGCCCTGAGATGAGAGAGGGGGTGGTTTTGTCTTGCACATGCAGAGAGGGGCTATGGCCCAAGCAGCAGCAAAGTGCCACGGCAGGGAAACCGGCTGCTCCTGGGGGACAAGCCTGCAGGAACATTGTCCCCACCATAGCCACCCCCAAAGGCTTTCACCTCTGCCTCTCCTTTTGACATCACCTTCTCTTGGCAGTTGCTAATATTCTTGCTGTGCTGGGCTGTGGCAAACCCTCACATGGCTGTTTTACACCCTGCACAGCTACGTGTTTAACTAAATGATGCTTGCCTCCCTAATGGACTCATAATCTAAATATATTTAGCCCCGTGTTTGTGTTCAGCTTTATTTGGAAGCGATGGGCGTGCCTCAAGTCTCGCTAATCAGACGTGTAGGTCTCTGCGTGCGGCTCTCCCCATCTGCACCGAGCCCCACTGGAACCAGTATGCCACCACAGGGGAGGAGCAGCCTCTGCCACTGCAGCCCCAAACTGCAGGGATGCCCACGGGTTTTAAAAAGAAATTATTCTTTTCATAGAGACTGCTTTTATTTCAGCAGAGGGTTCTCTCTTTTCTGATGTTTCCATGGGAAAGAGGACATGCCAGCTAACTGGCTTTATTGTACCTTTCATTACTTCATGGAAATGGACTATTAACTTAGTAAATGTAATTATTACTGTTTGTATTGCAGCAGTATTCACTGCCCAGGCAGGATCCGGGATGCACTGGCTGTACTCTGTGCAAACAGTTCAAAAACCTGATTCAGACACTGAGATTTTGAGACTCGTCATTTTAGTTTTTAGATCATATTGAAATCTTAGGGTCTAAGAAAAGACTGAATGTAATGATCAGTATAACATACATAAGCACACTGAGACAAGATCTCATTCATCCCTCCAAGACACACTGTGCCATTCAGGAGCAGAAATGGAAGATGGATTAGGATATTGCTGATCCAATTGGTCTGGTCTAATTTTCACAGGTTGGGTTTTTGTTTGTTTGGTTTTTTTTCATGTAGAGTTACACAGAAGTTTATATCAATTTTCATCAGAATCATCCAAAATTTGGTGCTCTGTAATGTTTCTCTATTAACAAATTGAAATTGCATGCTCTAGCTCATGATAAAAATCATTCATTTTCCTCTGATGACCAGGGTACCACAGTTAACTTCCTGACCACCACCACATCACTGCTGCTTTGTAATACCACACATTTTCCTGAGACTTTCATAATCTGAACCTATATGGACATTTCCATTAATCTCTTCTGAAAAGTTTTAGGGATGACATTGAGTTGGGACACTGGGTTCTGACAGAAATGCTGTCAAACTGCTCGTGGTCAGTGAGATGGGGCTGCACCTTATGGCAGAAGCCTGTCTGTTTAAGCAGCTTCCCATTTTTCTGGGCTGTTCTACAAGAGTTAATATAAATCACACTCCTTGTCTTTGAACACTTTCGTGCTGAACACATCACGTATATGACACAGCATTAGCAAATATTAGGGAATCCAACATTGTTCAAACTGCCTTTCAGAAACCAGCAATTTAAACACAACAGAATCTAAGGCACAATTTCCTCCTCAAGATACTTTCAATTTTGTCTGATTGTGAATTCTTCAGCTCACATTATTCTCAATTTGTACCGAGTCATGGGTATTTAGTCCATAAAACTGCTGGGTGAAGACAAAGTGGATTAACTGCAGATTTGCTGGTGAATTGAGCCAAGTTATCACTCCCTATTTAACATGAGATAGAAGTATCAACAAGCAAGTATGACTGGGAACAATTAACTATGCAATCCCATCCTGCAAGTTCTGGCACTAACAGAACTCAAATCATAATGAGTGTTAATAAACCCTTGTGTAAGTCAGGTGAACATTTCCAGCCAAAGACAGGACAGCCTTGAGTTGAAACCTGATGATCTTCTTTAGAAAGAATGCCCAACAATATTAAAAAAAATATACAGGATACATCTCCTGCTCTCACAGTAGAAATGATCTAATAAACACTATGTAGTTTTAACCCAGAGTAAATACACACGTGACCAACGAAACATATTCTCTCTCCACTCAGTGAGCAAGTCTAATAACGAGGGACGTTAATGCCCAGGGTGTGTGTGACCTGTGGCATAATCAGCAGAAGCACAGTGAAAAGCTAAGTCTGAACCAGACGCCTCTGAATAAGTGGCATTAGAGCACAGCTTGGCTGATGAATAAACTAGCACTGTTCTGAAGTCTGCTTGCAGATGTTTACTGCCATATAAACAACTGTAAAGTCATTTGAGCACATTCTGGGTTTTATGTTATTAAGTTGGATTACTGCTATTCAATCAGCACTACTCACTGAGAGCTGCTAAACCATAACCTTTGAAAGCACGCGCCAGATGCTACCTTCTGTTCTTAAAATACATTTACAATAAAATCAAAACATCTTCTGCCCCTGGATATAATAAAAAAGCCTACATTTGCTTTTCTGCGAATTGAAGGTGCATCTTTCTAGAGTGGGAGATCGCTCCCTTGAAGTCTGTTTTCCAGTTTCTTCAGCTCTCCACAATAAAACCGTAATCATTCTATAACCAAAGCCTTCAGATATTTCCATGACAACAAACAATGATATAAACAAGAATTAAAACTTTATTGGATGAGAAGAAAATGGAAAGAATGGAACATAGGAGACAGATTTCAAAAGTCCATAAATAGAAACTCTCTTCTACCTTATCTCCAGTGCTCAACACAGCTTTAAAGCTACTGAAGAGAAGCACCAGTATTTTAAGAGTTCCATGAAAGGTGAATGTCCATTATAATGTGCCTTTTAAAATGCCCTTTTTTTTTTTTTCTTCTTTAATATCTGTTTCAATCATATATCCAGTTACTGGATAAATCTGTGAATAAAAAGTACTTAACTTGCCTCTTTCTCTCCATTTCGCTCATCCCAGTAACATCAGTTACTCCATTTTTCTGCAGTTGGTAAGGCAACATAGAAGTACTGATCTTGCAGCTCAGGGCTAGTAGTTAACTTTCTGGAGCCCACAGTCATCACCTCTCAAAGGTCTTTTATCTTCTGTTGCCACTAGCTTCACCACTGGCCTTCAGCATATGCAAAGGAGGGGCAGGAATTCATTATCAGGTAAAGTTTGTGATTCTTTAAAGCCCATCAAAACTGAGAAAAAATCAGAAAGAATCAGAAAACCAGAACTGTTTTTTCTTTTCTCTCAGATGACACTTTTCCTGGCCCTGACTTCATGAAGGAAAAGCAGCCAGAGAAGCCCTTAACTCATGATATTCTTTGAACGAGGAGGAGAACCATTGCTGGATTCAATGCACAACTTGCCATTTCTGATGCAAGTGCCTCATCACTCAACACATCAAACTCCCACTGAATTAAGTGTTCGTTTGTTGCATTATAAGCTCAAGTTGTCCAGACTATAAAAATTTGGTTCTACCTCACTTTTGGCTACGTAATTTTGTTACACACACCTCAGTATTACTAAGAAACAATATTCTTTTTTTTTTGCTAACCCACCTCCCCCCAAAAAAAAACCCCAAAACCACCCACATAGGAAAACATAGGAAAACCCCTATTTTTTCTCTCCCTGGGGAAGGGGAAATGGCCATCCTTTTTTGACAAGACACAGCTCAGCAGCAACTGGAAGAATTTCATGAGAATGAAGGATCCTCTCTACACAGAAAAGTCACATAGCTTCAGGCCATTTTCTCTGCCAAATATCAACATTCTGCAGCTAATGCCACTGGTCTGGGAATTTATCAGGAAACAACAACAACAAAAAGAGTGAAATAGTTCTTTATAATAATAAAAAGGATTCAGCACCCTAAATACAGAGGCGGTTACTGTCCCCTCCATAAAGTACCACAGTGTCACTTAGACACAGAAGTCTAAGATGAAATAACTGTACATTGGTGGCACACAGCCGATGATTTCTCTACAGAAGCATATAAAACAACTGTATAGGAAGCTGGATAAACAAAGTGAGAAGCACGTTAGGCTCTTTCTTCTTTTCCACTGCAATTAATGTGTAGCCACTCCCCATAAAATTTAGCAACTGTTGAGTAACTTGCTACAAAACCATCTAGTGGTTCAAGAGCAGGAATGATGAATACTGATTTCAGTGCCACTGGATAAATATATCATCCAAATTAGGCTATGGAGAAGGCACTAAGGCTAATGCTTGCATTATTACAGGAAGTAAATTATAGAAACCAGGCACATAGAGAGGCACATGCAGAGTAACGCAGCGTTGTGGCACAACCACCCTTTCTCTCTATCCTTAAATAAAGCTCTACAGCTATGGAACGGCAATGCTAGCAGATGGTATACGCACAAATGTGAGCGCGCCCTGGAAAAAGCAGCAAAAAACTGTTTCTCAGCTGAATTAAGCCAGATGCCAACGTGGCTTCAGAGCACTGGTTACCACCTGGAAGACGGGGTGCAAGAGAAGGGGCAGCACCTCTAGACAGAGAACAGGAGTGAAAAGAGATTGTGCCGTAGCACACTCCCTCTGACACTTTGTGGAGACAAGTTGGAAAAGAGGAGATACCGCCCTCACAGGAGTACTGGGGGTCACTTTACCGTCCCTGATCTCACCTTGCGCTGCTTCCATCTTATTTCTTCTCAGGTGCAACACTATAATTTAGTGGTACGTAGGCATCTGTGGCGGTGGAAACACACGGTTCTAATGTACGTGTCTGCAAAGGGCAAAGCGTAGGACAGCAGAAACCGGCTGAATCAAAATTTAATTGCAGGTAAATCATATAGAAGGAGGTGATTATTGCGGCTTCACTGAAGTGAAGCCTTACCAAGCTCCTGCCAAGATCCAAGGGCAGCGCAAAGCTACCAGACGAGGGGACGGCGATTGCAGCCGTCCCTCTG
>JAAGNO010008862.1:0-14681 GCA_033439905.1 Ceryle rudis
ATCCCTTTCATGCCCGCCTTTCCGGGCAGTCCTGGGATGCCGGGTTTCCCAATGCCCGAGAAGCCGGGGGGCCCAGCAGGCCCGGGCTGGCCGTGCATCCCCGGCTTCCCTGTGCCCGGCTTTCCCGGGTAGCCGGGGGGTCCGGGGGGTCCACGTGGGCCGGGCTTCCCTGGGGGTCCTGGCTCCCCTTTGAGGTCCATCGGCAGCAGCGGCGGCATGTCTGTGGAGAGAGGAGATACAGAGCTTTACTGGGTCAGGCAGCTGACAGGGGAGCTGCCCTCGCGTGATGCCCTCGGGGTGTTAAAGCCAGGGGCCGCGCTTGCAAGAGACCCCTTCTCTAGGCGTGGTTCTACTAAAACAGGGCCACAGCGGCACCCTGGGCCACCACGTCAGCAGGACGGTCCTGAGGTGAGGCCTTGGCCAAAGCCCAGGGTGCCAATCCAAGCCTGACCCTGTCCATGGAGGGTGTCAGCAAGAGCAGCAATTGCCGTCGGCTCTGGCAGCGTTGGTTTGTGACGACCTGCGGTGGGGTCTGTTAGGAGCTGGGTTCACACCTCCCGCTGCCTCGCTTCCCAGCAGCCTCGAAAGCAGCGTGGGATTCAGCCGCTCCTGCCCGGGCTCAGCCGAGAGGATGGTAACTGAGCGAGCCAAGGCTGAGGATAATCCCTCCACCCCACCCCTCGAGTCCAGGGCCTCAGGAGACCTTTAATCCTTTTGAATTACAAAGAAAACTCTTGGACGTGTACTCGAGCGCCTGAAAAGGTGATTGGTGTATGGGTTAAGACATGCCCGTGGTGCTCGCTGGCTCAGCTCCAGTGTCCAGCAAAGCAGACAAAAACTCACCAAAAAGGAGGAAAAAAAAAAAAACCCAAAGTGCTGAGGCCGGAGGAAAAGCCAATAGCTGCAAGGGAAAGGCAGCCTCGGTTACGGCCAAGTGAGTCAGCCCAGCTGGGAATAGGCCGTAACCACTTGACATTTAAAGAATTTATAGAGCTCTTTTGCAAACGGATATAAGAAAGAAACTAATGGGCTGAGAGACTACAAAGCCGAGGGGAGCCAGATTACATGCCCACCACGGCTCGGTACTTGAAGCGCAGACGTGAGCATAAATAACTCCTCGGGGCCGGGCGTCGCTGCCCACGAGACACCGGGAGAGAATAAACCTGGCAAAGGCTCTCGGGGGAAGCGCGAAACGGAGGAAATAGCTGGAGTCGCGCGTGCGTGGGACGGTGACGAGAAACGCGAGGGGCGGGGGAAAGGGCCTCGACATCTCGGGCAAATTTTAACCGAACCCGGCCAGTCACTCCAGTTGGGAACAGGTCTGTATGGGCACGTTCCTGGGACGGCAATAGATCCCGCCTGGGATCGAGCGGACCAGGAGGCTGCGTGCCCCGGCACGGCGCTGAGGAGTGGGACAGGGGGTCCCCGGGGTCTGCCAGCCTGGACCCTGGCCTGGGTAGCCAGCGAGACGAGCCGGGCCAGGGGAACAGGGACGCCCGTAGCACCAGGATCTGCCAACACCGAGGTTTTCTCAGTCAACGGGAAAAGATTAGGGGAGATTTGAGACACGTGAGAAGAATAAGCGTGGCAGCCGCGGGCAGCAGCGTTCCCGGCGCATCGGTGGTGGCTTTACCTCTCCCAGGCACAGCAGTTAGCTCTGGCCCTTTCCAAGCCCGGTGCCTGCGTGTTTTCCTTTGGTAATGGAAACATTTTCGGGAGCTTATCTGTATATCAAAGCCTGGCCCACGTCCTCGGCTGTAACAGAGGTCACTTGGCGGTCTCGGTGAAGGAAATACTTGTCTGTCAAGACTTTGCCACTGGATTTCTGCAAACCTCCCGCTCCTCACCCCAGAAAATGGTGTGGGAAAGAAGAAGGCAAAGGGAGATGGGAAGTGTTGCACTAAAGCAGATTTCAGGGGGTTGAATTCTGGGGAAAACGTTCTCCAGAAAATTATTTCAGTGTGTTTTCTGAGCGTGTCGTGTCCCCCCCTCCCCTTTTTTTTTTTTTCCCCCTCTTTGCAATGGTTTGAAAAGAATTAGTTTTCTAGGTCATTTTGCATGGAATCAGAACAAGGATCTACAGCTGAGCCCACGGAGGAGGGAAACGGCACACACACGCTCTCACAGAAGGCAGCGGAGAGAAGCGCCAGGCAAGAGCTGCCAACTTGCAGGCGGCCAAGAAAGCAGACGGGAAAACCAAACCGGGGACGTTCGTGGGGAGAAACTGGGACATTGCAGCCCCAGCCATATCCAGTTTCAAAAGACCATGTCTTACCACAGGCGCATGTCTCGGAGCGCTGCGTTTCGCAGCAGTGGCGTGGGGTGCTGAGCTCCCCTCGAAGTGTAGACAGAGCTGCCGTGAGGGCTCACGCAGAGCGGCAGCAGGAAGGGGCAGGAACGGGAACGGGCACAGCCCCTGCGAGCTCTCCCTGGGCACCCCAGAGTGTTGCACCTCCCGAGGAGCAGGGACGTGTCCTGGTGGATCTCTCTGGAGCTGTGTTTGTCCCGGTAGGGACCCCTGTGTGCCTGGAGGAGGAACCCGGCAACACGGACTGGCTGGCAGAGGAAAAATCCAGCAAGAAAGGAAGTGGTTCGCAGCCAGGAGCAGCCAGCAGCGGGTCTGGCCAGCACGGGCAGATGACACTGCAGGAAGGAGACGTTGGCCGCGCCGTGGCGGAGCTTGTTCCAGCGCTGCCGCCAGGCTCTGGCTCATGAGAGCGAGTTCCACAGGCTCACAGGGACGTTGCGGGACCGGTGTCAGCGCATCTCTCATCCTAGCTCAGCACAGGACCCAGCCCTGCCGGGGGACAGTCGCTGGAGGGCAACTCCCCCACTCGCCTGGCGCTTTGGCATCGCCTGGGCCTTATCAGTGCCCTGAGCTGGGGCTCCCTGTGTGCAGGGGGAGGTGCTGGGTTCCCAGAGCACCCCCATCACCCAGCAGCACCTTTGCCTGGCTGCAGGTAAATGTGAGGTTAACTGAGCCAACATAAAACCCACCTGCGCAAGTATCTGCTTAAAGGCTTTTAGCAGCATCACCTGCCCCGAGCTGCCTCCCTGCTCCAGGGGACTCTCTTTTTGCGTCAGGAAAGGTGCCTGGCACCCTGAGGAAACCAGCCCTGTCTCACCCAGAGCCCAGGTGAGGGTCCCAGCCTCGGAGCCAGGCTGGGGCAGCCCAGGGGGGCCCTCACAGCTCCCTGCCGGCTCGGGGGTAACCCGCAGGGGCACGGCACGGCCCTGCGCCGTCGCGGCGAGTCAGCTGAGCTCCCGAGCAGGGCAGGAGGCCAGCGGGGATTTTCTTTGCCAAATTAGAGGTTAAGCAGAGATGGGAGCTCGGTGGGATCCAGGAGGCACCGGCTTCCCCATCTGCCTCCGTGCGACCCTGCAGCTGCAGCTGCCCCCCTGCCTGTGTGTCCCCCCCTCTCTTTCCCAGGGGTTTTAGGAGAGGGATGTCCAGGGCACCCCCATGCTCTGCCCTGCCTCAGTGTCTCCTCTGACCCGTGCCCGGTGTAACCCAGCAAAGCTCATCACACACAAACCCCCCCTTGCCACCAGCCTGGCACCCTCTCTCTGCCGCGCTGCTCAGAGGCAGCACAAGCCGCGCCGATGCATAGGAACAAGGAGAGGAAAAAAAAAGAAGGAAAACCAGCAGGGAGATATTTGAATCCAGTCCCACCAGCAGCTGAAACGTTCCTGCGCTGTGCTGGAAGGTTTTGGCTCTGGCTGGGGTTCAGGGAGCAGCTTTACAACAGCTGGGAAGGGGGCAGGGAGGGGACTCTTGTGTGCTCCAGGTTTTGCTGTGTTTTCTGACACATGTGCTGAGCTGAACTCCTGATACGCCACTCGGCCCAGCAGTAACTCGGCCACCGGCAGCCCAGCCTGCTCCGCCTTCCCCGCCCCGAGCCGAGGCTTTGGCTCCCGGGAGGGTCCGGTTCCGTGTGAACCCCCAGGGAGGGCTCGGGCGGCTCTTCCCGAGGACCGAGTGCCACCGTGGCCAGCCTGGGCACCCAAGTCCCAGCAAGACCCTGTCCCACAGCCCCGCCGGCAGTGGCTGGCTCTGGGAAGAGCCTTGGGGACCACCGTGTTTGGAGCAGGCTCAGACCCTCCCCTTCATCCCCCTCTTGATTTGAAGGTGCCCGGGGTGCTGAGGGTCATGTACCAGGGGCTCACTTGGCAGAGGGACACCCTCATGAGCCAAGAGGTGCCAGAGCAACTCGGCCCACTCTACACGTGCTGTTTGCAAAGCCCCCTGAGGTCCTGGGCGGGTGCCCAAGGTGTGTGCAAGTAACACACTAATGACCCCTGGCGTGGGGCCCTGAGGGACCGGTCTGTGTTTGCCAACCTCCATCACTCATGGCCGGGGCTGGGCCTGCGAGGAGCCCTGGGCAGGCACATGAGGCTGGGGTGCAGGCAGGGGCAGGGTGCAGGCAGGAGGTGGGTGTGGGCAGAGGGCTGGGCTGGATCTGGTGCACGGGGCCTGGCCAGGCAGAGTGACGACCTTGGCACCTCTGCCCCTCCGCACGGCACGTGCTGCTCCGTGGGGAGTGATTTAACGTGTGGGGAGTTTCTGGTCGCTGCTCTGCAGGGGAGGAAACATCTCTCCCCTGCTCTCCCCTCGCGAGGCTGGGTCTGGGCTTTGTCCTTGTCCCTCTTTCTCTTCCCAGCTGGTGCAAAGTGCAGACAGGGAAACCGGAATAGGTGGAGGAGGGGAAAAAGCCTCGCAGGGACCGCACAGGTTTAGCGGCAGCGTGAAGGACAGATGGTGTTGCTGGGGCTCCTGGGGCTGAGCCTCAAAGCTACCAGGAAACGCGCAGGAAGGGAGGAGGATAGCAAAGGGCTCGTGGGTCCCCTTTGTGCACCAGCACCCAAGGGCGCTCACCCAGCACAAGCAAAGGGCTCTGCTTCTCCACTGAGTGTCTCTCTGTGTCCCTGTACATCCTCACGTTTCCGCACTGGGTTAAGGAGGTGTGAATGGCCCCTCCATGCTCAGCCAGAGACGCTTTGGACAGCAGCACCCTCAGCTATGCCAGGCAGCTCCCCCGGCGCACCCACCTCATGGGCAAGGGGATGACAAGTGCCCATGTGGCTGGGGGGTGCTGCAGCCCCTTCCCACTGTGCTTGCAGGTCTCCCCAGCAGCCACAGCCCCCTGTCCTCCCCCCTAACTCGACAGCTCGTCTCTTACCCAGGTACTGCCCTTTGCCTTCGCGGAAGGGGGGTCCCAGGGGTCCCTTCACCATGGGCTGCATGTACTTCACTTGGGCGTAGCCGGCCGCGCCACCTCCCGCCGCCGAGTGAAGGCCGATCACCATCCCCAGCACCACCAGCAGCGCCGCGGTGTCCGGCAGCATCCTGCTCCCACTGCTCCTGCGGACAAAGTGACAGTGAGAGCGGGCATGACGGCCCCCGTCTGTGCCCTCAGCACCCAGGACCCCCCATGTGCTCCCTCCGTCCTGTGAGTGTCAGCCGGGAACCTGGGAAGGATCCCAGTGGGCGTGGGGCTGCCTCGAATTTGCCTTTTTCTGTCCACCAACACCGGCTGGGAGATGCGCAACAAATAGATGGTTTATGAGCAGTAACTAATGACAGAGGCTGTCCCAGCACCTCTCTGTCTGGGGTTATGCCAATGTCAGGCTTCCCTTATACATTTTTACCATCTATAAGAAGAGAGGAGAAAAAAGCAGGATGAAACCTACAGCCTGGTGAGCTGAGTGTTGCCATCGCGTCCCTCAAGGGTCTCTAACAAAAGCCGAGCCCGCTCTGGCCGTGGCTCCCACGGGCAGCTCAAGCTTCCCCGGCCGAGCCCTGCCCACCCCAGGAGTGTCTGGGTGGGTGCTGCATCTCCCGTGGGGCGCTGGACCAGAACCATGATGTTGGAGCCCGAGACTTGCTGTGTTTGTGGCTCAAGCGCGGCGCTTTGCGGGCAGCGAGGGGATCTCGGTCCCAGGGCACGGGCCGGGAAAGCCCAGGGCAGGGCTGCAGCACTTGGGAGCAGCAGCCTCTGCCTTAAGTGCCTGTTTATTTAAAATAAATACCCTCTATAAATAAACTTCTCCTCTAGCGACTTTTTCTGGGCCAGCTCCACGCGCAGGGCCGCAAACAGATTGATTCGCAAAGAACGTTTATTTTCGGAAGCTTAAACAACACGTGATGCCAAGGAGCGTTGCTGATTTTCCTCCTTCTCGCAATAATTGCCCCGTGGTGGTTATTAATGAGAATTAAGCTCCCTGCCTCTCCCGCCGGGGAGCAGGGGCAGGGCTGCTGCGCGCAGGGACCTCATCGGAATTTCCTGAATTGCTTTTGCTGAAGCAGCAGGGGAAAAAAAAAGTGTCAGCCTAAAAAAAACCCAAAAACTAAAAAATCCCCCAAATTTAAACAAAATTAAAGCAAGTTAAGTAAAAGGAAGGGGGAGCCCTGGTGCAGCATCGCTCCCGATGCTACCAGTGTTCGGCAGGTTGCCGGACATCGCGGTGATGCGGCAGCTCTGAGCGCTGCCCGGTAAATGCCCACGGAGCAGGGCCCCTTGTGCCCCCCGCGCTGCGCCCGGGGCTGCAGGAGAGGGGGCCGGCTCTGCCGCTGGTGGCACAACGGAGCCCGGACCCCGAGAGGATGCAGGAGGCCGGTGGGAGAGGAGCTCAGCTCTGCCCATCCTGCCACAGCCGGCGGGGCCAGTGCTGTGCCCAACCTACCGTGGCACTCACTGGCGAGGCCGCGGCCAAGCTCCAGCTCGGGTGGGACAGGCAGGGACACGCGTGACAGCCGCCGTCGGCCTCCTTGGCAGCGCGGAGAGGGCCCTGCCCGCGTGATTGTTTTTCTGTCTTCGGGGTCGAGAAGAGGAACGCTTATTTTTATGAAGCGTTATTTTACAAGGATTTGTTTAAGGGAAAAAGAATCCCATTTTAAGGGATTGCAGCTGTAAAAATACAGTTTCTGCTAAATAAAAGAGGAGAACAAACCCCTGAATCAGCTATTTATTTGTTTTCCTTACCTGGTATGACCCCTGTGCCTCCATCTCTAACTCCCTCCCTTCCCAGCTCTCTCTTCCCCACCTGGGCTTTAGTCCCCCCTGCTCCTCCCTTGCTGGGCTGTTCTCACGGGATGCTGCTCGGGGCTCCAACGAGCCCCCACCACGGGAGCAGCACCCTGGGGCAGCTCAGCCACTCGCTGCCAGGTGCCATGGAGCATTAGCTCCTTCTGCGAGACCTCAGCCCTTGGAGAGACACGCACTGGTGGGATACTGGAGCCAGGGGGAAGGGAGGGGGAGGACAAGATGATGCTTTGTCTCCAGAGGCGGTTTCGCTGGGTGCTGGGTGCGGAATCGAGTCCCCTGCTCCATGCCGAGGTGAGCGCCTGTAACCCGGCGCCTCCAGGCATGGGCTCAGCTCCTGCTCCAAACAGCTCTTTCCACCTGACCCTGCTCTCCCAAGGGGCTGTCGGGGCAACAGGGGGGGTCTGGCCTGAGCCCCCCAGGAACATGTCTCCTTCCGTCAAGGAAAAGGGGTCTCTGGTGCTTTGCCATTTCCCGCGGTGGTGCCCGGCACCGGGGCAGGAGGCCTCACGTTACCCGGGCTCTCCAGGCGGTGAGTTAATAAGAATAAAATGGAAACATCTGGAGCCTCATATGATGGATAAAGTGTGCACGATGTGTCTGTGAAGAGGCTCTTTCATGCCTGAAATCTCCTACGTTATGAAATGATAATTAATCACAATGACCAGCCGCACAACGTTCTCGTCTCCCAGGGCAGGTTGCAAACGTCAGATGGTTCACGCTGCGGATGGAGCCACTGTGCCCGTGATGGCTACAGCCGGGTGTCGCCTGCCCGTGCTCCTGTGGGACTGGGACCTGCTCCAGTACAGCCAGCAGACATCCCAGGGAGGAGTCACTTCTTCCCACCTGGAGCTCACGGGTGCAGCTCCTCTTGGCCCCAGCGCTGCGGGATGAGGCTCAACCTGCTCTTGCTGCTCTCAGCTGCAGGCACTGTGACCGGCTCCTGGGCACGGTGACGCACCCCTGGGCTGGGCACCACGGCCAGCTGGGCTGTTGACCTTTGGGTGCAGCTCCAAGCCCCCCCAGCACAGTCTGGTAGTTCAACCCCAGCTGTTTGTTGCAGAAAAGCCAAGCCCAGCAGGAGCAGCCGGGCCAGGAGACTTCATGCGGGGGTAGCAAGCGCTCGAGGGGTCCCCAAGGCAGGGACAGGGCTCGGCAGCACCATGCTGCTCTGCTCCAGGGGGAGCGGGGGCCCGACCCGGCTGCAGCCGGTGCGTCGGCGCGGCACAGAGACCCTTGGCGTGGCTTCAGAGCCGGCCGCCGCCGCGCAGGCTGTGCAAGTGTCTGCTCCCCTGGCAGTCGGTGAGCAGACGTGTTAAAAACCCCTGGCACGCAATGAAAGCTCCGGGAGAGGGAAAAAAAATCTCACACTTAAAGCATGAGAAAGTAGACAAGAAATGTCACCTTGTTCTCGAAAAAGTGTGAGGGCTTGGGCAGCTGGAGCCCGCACTGCCCCCGTCGCTCCAGAAACAGTCTATGGCTTGTACTGCTCGGCCTGGTGAGCTCCCAGCAAGCTCCGGGCGTGCTCTCGGCACGCTCCCGGCACACAGCTCCCCACTGTTCCCAGCAGAAGGGGGATCCTGCTGCCCCGCACCGAGCCCCTCTCCCCACAGCATCCACGTCAATACTCCTGGGCACGGCTCTGCCCACAGACTGCGCGACCTTCCTGCGAGCAACCCAGCCGCGCGCTTCCCCTGTGCACACAACCGGGGGCTTGTTCGCTGAGCTGCAGCTGATTTATGGCCCCTGTTATTTAAATATTAATGATGGGCCTGGCAGGCAGGCACCGCGCCTGCTCCCTTCAAGGCTAATTATTTTCTGAGTCAATATATGTGATCCACGGGGGATCCGCGATTGCGGTTGAAGGTCGGTAAAATGGAGAACTTGTTTAAACCCGGCAGTAAAAGCGTGGTGGGTGCCGGGTGCGGTGTGTTGCTCGCTGGCCGTCGCCCCAGCTCCATCCTCACGTCACACCCGGGGCCACGCCAGCCCCCACGGAGGTTCACTGGGGTGTGGGGAGGAGTCAGGATGGGGCCTTCGATGCGTTTCAGCTGCTCACCCAGACTCAGTGCCGTGCTCCATCCCCATCCCGTGCTGCAGCACCGGGAGCACTGCGTGCAAGCACCACCTCTGCAAACCATGGCAGAAGCTCGCCCTGGGCTGTGGCGAGCAGCGGTGAGCAGCAGCAAGCTCCTTGCACACTTGCCCGGCTCGGGCGGACGCGGCAAGAAAACACCAAGAAAGCAGCCGGCGCGTGTGGGTGGGCTGGAGCTGCGCGGGTTTGGATGCCGTCGTGTCCCATCGAGCCACTCCATCCTCCGGTCATTTACAATGAAAAATAAAGCAGGGAGGTTTTCCAAGCCCAACACGGGGCTGGACTGGCTCCAGCAGGAGGTAGACGATTTGCTTTGTGCTACACATGCTTTAAAAATAATAATAAAACAAGTCAAAAACGAAAAGTGAGCTATTGAAAGGGAGAGTGAACACGTCGTTTCTGTAGGCTGGGCTGCGAAAGCCAAAGGCATCAGGCAGCAGCTCGGCCGAGCAGCGCCCGAGTGTGCAGGGAGAGTCTTGGCATGAGCCGGCCCTTCAGTGCATGACACTCAATCCGATCCAAAAAGCTGCTGAACGCACCACACGGCCCCGGAGCCTCGCCCGCCCGTCAGCCCAGGGAACAAGAAAACATTTTTCTTGATGAAAGAAAAACATCCCAGCCCATCTTCAGGCAGCCTCCTGGCACCCCTGCAGCGCCCACGCCTGGCCCCTGTGCCCAGTAGCATGGGCACAGCTTGGCACAGCACAGCAGGGCATGGCATGGCACAGAACAGCATGGCACGGCACAGCGCAGCATGGCGCAGGACAGCACGGCACGGCACTCTGCAGCTCAGCCTGCGGTGCCCTCAGCCCAGCTCGCTGCAGGTGGTGGCTGCGCCCATCGTCTGGCTCCGGTCCAGGAAGGGGCTGCAGCCAAATTAACTCCAAAGCAGAGAGCTCTGTGTTAATTAACTCCCGCTGCGTTAGCAACTGCTGAGGAGGTGGGTGGAGGTGGAGGGCTGAAGAAAAGGCCACGGGCTGAGCCACTCTCAGTAGCCACGGGCCAGCTGGAATGTGCCAAGCTCAGGGCACCCGTGGTGGTGCCAGGGTGCAGGAGGGGCGCCAGAGGAGCTTGGGGCTGGGTGCCCACCAAGAGGCTGTGACATGCTGGGCTCTGCTCACCCCACCGGCCATAAAGCAGCTGGTTTGCAGGTGGCTGCAAAACCAACCTGGATGTCTCTCCCTGTCTCGACTCAGCTCCCGACACACCTGAGCCACCTGTGGTGCACAGAGAGCACGGAGAATGTGGGAACCGCTCCCCGCCCCACCACATGGGCCAGGCGATGCCCCATGTCAGGGTCAGGCTGGCACCGGGGCCACGGCAGGGCACGCTGCCCGTGGTACATGCTGCCCAGAGCCCAGGGTCCAGAGGTGGTGCTGACAGGGTTGGTGCTGCCGCTTGATCCCACAGCCGCCAGGTCAGGGCTCAGCTAAGGCGGATTAATGACCCTCTGCGTGTGAGCGCCGGGAGCGCAGCGAGGTGGGAGCTGCTGCAGGTCACAGCTCAGGGCTTAATCCCTCACCTCCAGCTGTCAAAACTCCTCTGCCGAGCGCAGGAGAGCCTCGGCTGATCGCTGCCGACGTGCCTGGAGCTGAGGGTGCCCATGGGGGCGAAGCGGTCCCTGTGGAATGCTGGGCACCGCAACCTGGGCATTTGGAGACCTGGACAGAGACCCCCAGTTCTGCACCGGCTTGGACCCAGGTCTGGGTGCAAAACCCTGGCCTGAAGCTACAGAAACATTGGATTTCTGTGCAGGGCATGAGAGTCAGCCCTGCTCACCTCATCCGCTCACGGAAATACAGATGGGAGGTCCCCCAAGGTGTACATGGAGGTGAGTGAGACCCAAGGGACATGTGTCCCCCCCCGATGGAGGGTTTCTGAGCCCCAAGCTCCCCAGTCCTATGTCGTTCCCCCCGCCAGCCTCAGCTCCACCAAATACCAGACTGCACAGCATTAATAGCAGGGTTGCCTGCCAGGTGCATAGTTTGACCAGTCGGCTCACACATGCCAAACCACAGGTATTTTATGAGACGTTTCCTGTTATGAAGACATTTTTGTGGGGATTCATTTTTTTCTTCCCTTCTTCCCCTCTCCTCCCCCTCCTCCTCCTCCTCCTCCTGGTGGGATGGTGGCCTGCCCAGGGGGCAGCAGTGACACTGTCCCTTAGAGACAAATGATGGAGCAGAGCAAGAGCCGAGCGCCGGAGCCAGGTGTGCAGTGAGAACAGTGGTGCTGGAGGGTCTCACCCCCTTTGCTGTGCTAGCCGCTGCTGGGCAGGGTCTGGAGCCCCTCTCATAGGGTCTGGGCAGGGTCTGTGGCAGGGTCCAAATTGCCATGTGAGCCCTGTTGCATTCCATGACCCGAACACAGCCTCTTGTGCCTGGATCCTGGTGCGAGACATGCCCAGACGCCCCCGGGAGGGACAGGGCCTGGCAGCCCCAGCAAGCCGCAGGAGCTTCTGGGCAGCCAGAGCAGCCCAGCTCCAGGGACACATCAGCTCTGGTGGGAAGCAGACGGTGTTTACCCAGGGCCTGCGGGTCAGACGCCGCTTTGCCCTCGCAGCTCCTGCGCAGCAGCAGCGTTTTCTAACGCAATGGGTATTTTGCAAAGAAATCTGCTAAGCCTGGAGGGACCCGCAGAGAGCGATTCCCATCTCGGAGAATTCATGGGCAAGTGGCCATCAACCACAGACATTTAAACTTCCAGCCTCGTGCTGGGGTCACCAGCTTAATTATAATGAGCTGTGGTCCAGACTGGAGCCTTCTGGGGCAGGGGTGCTCTGAGTGGCCAGGACAGCTCACTCGGGGGGCTGCTGCTGGGACGTGTGGGGCAGGGATGCCCGAGACCTGCTGTGTCCCCATCCCCGCTGTCCCTGCCGATGGAGGGGTGATGGAGCTTCTAGAGCCTGTTGCACCTGCACCAGCATCACGGGGGGATGTGGCTTCCTTGCCTAGTGATCGCAGGGACACTTTGGCTGCTCCAGCCCCTGCCCTGTGCCTCATGGGAAAGAAACCCCTGCGAAGGGGGATGTGGGTGATCGAGGAGCAGTGGGAACCCATAACAGCTCTAGGGCAGCTGTGGCTGTGGGGAGCTGCTGGCAGGGCCAGGAGCCCTGCGGTGGCTTCCAAGCTCACGTGGGAGGAGCTTGCCTTAAGCAAGGCATCTCTTCCCTTCTCTCCGAGGCCCCCAGGACATACACAGCAGCTTTTTCAGCCACTTCCTCGGCACCTGACAATCCATCACTAGGGGTAAATTTGGTGCTGGGGATGGAGGAGGCCAGAAACGCCCCAGCTGCCGAGAGCAAACAGGGGGAGAGGCCCCGTCTGAACCCGCGGCCAGTCATTCCTCGGTGGATCAGGTTCTAAGCAGCAATCGGCTGCTCTGCAGGAGCTGTCCATGTGCATGTGACCATGCCCAGGAGCTTCTCCTGCCCCAGAGCCCAACGCTGCCGTCCCAGCCCCGATGCCGTTGTTTGCCTGGGCTGGGCACTGCCGCTCCTCGCCAGTGCTGCCCTCCATCGCTCTCCTGGCTGCCCAGATGTGATGGCAAATTTGTGAGCTGCTGCAAAAACTTCTCGTGTGTGAAACACTGAGGAACAGAACCCCAGCAACACCTCCTCCAGTGAGCCTGGCTGCCCGGGATGGGAACCAGCCTCACAGTGTTTATCCTAACAGTCATTTTATTTTAATGTCATGGGTTGAAATCCTGTCTCCCTGGTTTTGCCAGGTCCTTTGATCTCCATTTCCTCTCCTCTTCCAGGTTTTTAACAGCACCCCCAGGTGAGCCTGCCTGTGCCTGGCTGCTGCCCACGCTGCAGCCTGCCCAGACAGGTAGCCCACGCTCCGGCAGCTGCCCCAGCTCCCACACACCCCCTGCAAAGCCCCTCTGTGGTAATGCACCGGTAGCTTTGCCCTCAGAGCAGCATTTCCTTGGGGCTTCAGCATTTAGGGGTAAGCTCAGAGCCCAGCTTCCTGCACCCAACAGGGCAAGACCCCACTGAGGGCACCCCTGACTGCATCAGCCTCCCCCGATCCACTGCAAACCCTCCTGGCACAACCGCTCATCGGCTGCCACCTGGTCACAGCCTTGGGGAAAGGGTTGTCCCTGCGCCTCTGCACAGCGGCGTGGCTACAGGTGATGGGGACATGCCCCAGAGTGGTGCTGGGGGCCCTGGGGGCCAACCTGGGCAGGTGCTGTGCCGCTGGTGGGGTCTGGGCACAGGGTCCCCCCTGCTGCTATGTCGCTGAGTCGGCCTCCACGCCACTTCTGGGGTTAGCAAGGGGAAAATATTGTTTATGCTTCTCTAATATCTGCCTTCTGTTTTGCATTTGCTGTTTCTTCAAAGATAGGAGCCGCCTCTGCCAAGATTCCTGAGGAGATATCCTCAGCAATGCCGACCACGCTCCCCACCGCACTCAAAGAAAACAAATGTCAGGCCAAGGATTGATATGAAATAGTTTAAAAATGAGAAAAAGCTGCCTTAGAGCTAGGTTTACATTAAAATAAATTTCAGGAGCGGGCGTCTGGGCTGCGTCCCTCCCCGGCGCGGGGGTGCGGGGGGATAGGGTTACCTGCCGGGGCGGGACACCGGCCCTGCCCGCTCGCCCTCACCCGCGGCACACGGTCCGGCACTGGCTGCTCCCTGCCCGTGCCGCGGGGGCTTGCTGGGGAGAGATGCTGCTGAGGAGTGGGGGCTGGAACCCTCAGGCTGGCAGGGCCCCTCACCTCCCCTGCCCTCTGCATGCAGGGGGCTGTCAGGGGGTTAAAGCATGTGACTTTGCTGCACTCCCAATTAGCCCAGTAAGGAAAATGAGTGGTTGGTTCTCTTTGGATGGCGGGGGCTCGCAGCAGAACTCTCATCCCCCACTGCTGCAACCGGAACCCACCCCATCCTGCTGCCCCAAGCACCCCATCCCATGCTCATCGTGTCCCCATCGCCATCCCTGTTCTCATCCCTATCCCTATCCCCATTCCATCCCCATCCCCAGCTGCCCCCGGGGCCAGGCACCATAACAGAGCTTTTCTGTCACGGCAGCAGCGTCGGAGCCACTCACACGTATTCACACCCTGGCGAGGGGACGGTGCACACGCTTCCCAGGCGGCGTTTTAGTTTATGTTATTTAATTTCATTTAATTTATGTGAGCTAGTGCGAGACCCCAGTGAGCCTGAGGTGTTCAGTGGAAACTCTGACAAGACGCTCCCATAAACCACGCTGGCCCCGCGCTGCCGGCTTGGGTTTCAGATTCTCCCCCGCGCTCTGTAAGGACCGTTTTGGCGGGGCCAGCGCTGCGGTGGGTGCGGAGCCTCTGCAAGGCCGTGCTCCCTGGGCACTGGGCACCGCGGGGCTCCGGGTACCGATCCCAGCACCGCTGTGGCTGCCAGCAGCCCCCGCGCCGCCCCCGGCACGTGCATTCCCGCTGGGACGGATGCGGGTTGTATAAAATCAAGCTGATTTTTTCCCAGAATTTTGTTTGGAAAAAATGTGCCCGACGCTGTCACAAGATGTTTCAACATCGCTGAATCAGCTGCTTTGATTTTTCAG
>JAAGNO010008863.1:0-18998 GCA_033439905.1 Ceryle rudis
AAAAGAAAAAGAAAAAGAAAAAGAAAAAGAAAAAGAAAAAGAAAAAGAAAAAGAAAAAGAAAAAGAAAAAGAAAAAACCCCCACAAATTCAGAAACTGAAGCATGCTGAAGTGCTATTTCAAGGAACACAAAATATGACTATGTCAAAAGCCTGTTTGGTGAAGCAGCATGTGATGAAAACTGTTTTACTCAGTTAAGGCTGCTCCCCTTCTATCTCTCATACAGAGTCTGAATGAAGAATAGCAGTGATGTTTTTTTCAGGATCAGAGCTGCTGTTTCATCCTCACCTTTTTCACTTCCAGTAATGATGTAAACCAGGAGGAAATTATAAATGCAGTAGTATGAATTACTGCTCTTCATTTTTATTCTTTGTAGAACTGTGGATACATAATTATTTGTACAGCTTATTTTACTGCCCAGGAAGAACAGAACTCTGTTGTGCAAGGCACCATGCAGAGCATAAAGAGGGCTGAGTTACTTTAGTGTAAAATGAATATTAGAAAACAAAAATCAGTCTCTTGATCGGGATATTTAAAGTATACTATGGGATTGCTACAACTAAAATATTTTCATTTCTGTATATTTAATTCTCTAATTCATACATATTTATTATCTATTTATACTTCTTTATTGTTCATATCATTTTATGTTCTGTATTGAATTTATTTCTTTTTTCTTCCCTACATTTCAGCCCAGACATTTACATTTGCTTATTATAAACGTCTAGTGAAACTTTCTTTTAGTTTCTCAGCCATATTTAGCTTTCAAATACAACAGCAGGAGCTAATATGTCCTTAAAGGTAGTCAGTGGATGTCCATATGAGGTTACCTAATCTGGCATTTGGATGCTGAAGAACCAAATTCTCTCTTCTGTAGATGGAGCAGCTGTTTGCCCACCCTCCGTGCAATAGTTGTAGAGACCAGCTGATGCAAAATTTTGAACTATTATCTCAATTTAAATGAGGTGAAAGAAACAGAAGGGACAAAGAGTATTAGGGCTATTATTTTTACCCCAAACTTGAAAAGGCTGGCTGCAAAAGAAGTTTTACATAAAGGAAATGATAGAAAAGAAAATATGGTTGTGATTAGAGAAAATGTACTATGCAGGCAAATAGAGATAAGGTCCAGAAAGAAACTTGATGGGTAGGTGAGGGGGAAGAAAGAAGGTGAGACAGGATTAAATCCAGAGGTAGTGGAGTAAGGGAGGAAAGTCAGAGGACCGGTAAAAATGAGAACAGACACAAAGTGGCATATCTAAGAAACACAGAGAAGGAATTGTTAGCAAAGAGCTTATTAGAGAAGTCCAGTGAGAGAGAAAGGAAGAAATAGTGGGCATGGAAGAGTAAAATCGAGCTCTATGCCAGCCTTAAGTGTGTGTCAGCTAATGTAAGGAAAGGGACAAAGCAACAGGGGAGGACACTGGGTTACAGTGATAGATCTGTGGTTTTTAAACACTGTGCTTAGTGAAATGTGGCTTGACTTTTCTTCAAACTGTCAGGATTTGAGGCATGTTCAGGATTACCCTTTGCCTTGGACGAGAGAGAATGAGAGATTACTTTGATTTTCTAGTTGTTCATCAATGCTTTAGAAAAATAAATAGAAGAACTTCAAGTAAAAGAAAACTGCCAGCAAGTCCTTTTCTTATTTGGATTTCTTTTTGATAGCACATATTGGAATTTGACATTACTTTCTCTTTGCTTCCAGATGCATTAGCACACAGTTTTCTATGAAAATAATGTCACTGGCAGGTTTGGATTGACTTCTGCTACTGACTGACTTGGAAAGTGAAGCCTTCTCAGGGAGATAAGCTTATAAGTAGCTCCATAAAATTTCTACTTGTCTCTTTTTTCACATTGTGCAGAGGTTATCAGACAGCCAAAGTTCAGTCACTGTCAAGTGCAGTTCACAGCTCAGGAATACACAGGTGCCAGAAGAATTACTGCAGAGTGGCACAGCCTGATATCAGTGTGAGAATGGTCCCTCCAATGAAAACTTCATAGCACACAGAATTTGGAGTTTCCAAAAAACATCTCACAATGAGAAGTTGAAACCTTTGATAAACTTAATAGGTGTTTTGCAAACAGTTTTGTTTTGTAAAATTGATATGTCTGAAGAAATATCAATCTACTGACCATTTAATTTAGATATTACTGTTGTTGTTAAACCCTCCTTTTAATTCTTCTCTTTTTCTTTTTTCTTTTTTCTTTTTTTTTTTAACCCTTTGCATCTCAATAGACAATGATCTTGGGCTGTACCCTCCTACCAGTAACTCCTGGCACATGCCTGTTGCGAATCCATTGAGTAGTGAGTACAGTTGCACCTTTGGTCAGCTGAATGTTGGAAATTTTTAGCATCTTGTTTTGCTCCTGTATGCTGAGCCAAGTTTGCAAAGGATGATTATCATTGCCTGATACTGCTTTATGCTGATCCCACAGGGTGCCTCACATATGTGCAAGTGTACACAAGGTATATGTATGGTTTTCCATTTAACTGAAAAAGGTACGTGCTGGTTGGCAAAACTGCTTCTCCATTCCTATGCTTTATTTTTCTTTTGGCTTGCTTCATTTGTAAAACCTATGCTCTATGTGCATAAGGCATAAGTGATCTCTAGCTTTAGTTTCAGGCATATCAGCCTGAATAGATATCAGCCAAGGCACCCAGTTTCATCACAGCACTTTCATTGCTCAGCTCCTGAGTGGAAAGAGCCTCATTCCTCTTCACTCCCCCAAACTTCACACTGCTGGAAGCAACAGCAGAGAACTGCAAGACCATCCAGCAGTGATGAGTTTTATTGGATATTTGTTTTACTATTTGGACTTCTAGGTTTCTAAATGTTCATTACTACCTTCTCTTGTACTGAATGTAATTTTATTTTTCTAAAAACAAGGCTAACTTTAAACACCATTATGGCTGCCCACCAACCATCTCCATGTGTGTGGGAGAGATTATGTACTAATAGTGTGTGCTGTTATTTACACCAAAGCAGGATCTGTAACAGGGAACAAGAAGGGCAGGTGCTGCCCACACAGGCAGGGGAGCCAGGAACAGAGGGTTACGAGTCAGGACCCTGACCCACCTGTCACAGACCCATGGCACCCAAGCAAGAGGGGCAGAACAGGTCCAGACACAGCCACCTGGGTTAGCTGAGAGTCCAGACAGTCAGGGAAGTACACAGCAACAATGAAGAACCAAGGTCAATCTGGGAAAACAAGTCAGCATGGGAAGGCCAGATTTAGTGTGTTGCCACTGAGCACTGCCTTTCCTGTTGTGCAGCTCAGGTATGGACAGGGGACTGAGTTTAAAGCTCAGCTTAAACCTGCGTTTAAAAGCAGATACCAACTTCAACTAGATGATCGATATCTGATGATACTACGTTATTGGACTAGACAGTGTCCAGAGGTCCCTTCCAATCACTACCATTCTGTGAAGTTAAGGGATGAGTAGGACCCTCTGTCTGACCAAGCTCCTTCCCAGCCTTATGCTCCCAAGTGATAGAACCGGGCCATATCAGAGCTGGCTTGAGCATGGGCAGCCAAACCCAAGGGAGGTGAGAACAGGAGGTGAAAGTGGGTGCAGACCCTGTTAATACATGCAAGGCCATGAAGCAGATAATGATTCAGAGAAGATCACAGACCTGCTCCCCTATTACCTAAATCAAGGAAGCTTCTATAGCATCCTTCAGGTCCTGTCCTGCCCTTTCTTCCAGTCAAAATCAGCCTGTGGGCAGCAAATGGAGGAAACGCATACGGAGCTCTTATTTTAATGTGTCATCTAGACATGGCTGGGATAGGGACCTGCGTCCAGGAGCTGGAAGACAACCTAGCCTTTATTATTTAGGCATTGATATCAAGGAGAAAAGTGGAATAGGTGCCCACTGATTTTGGTGCCCATCCTGAGACATCCAGGTTCTGGTATTTCAAAGTTGTTACTGTTTTGCAGCCTATGACACAC
Source organism: Ceryle rudis (assembly GCA_033439905.1). Lineage (NCBI taxonomy): Eukaryota > Metazoa > Chordata > Aves > Coraciiformes > Cerylidae > Ceryle > Ceryle rudis. Next base: position 3,952 of record JAAGNO010008863.1, read on the forward strand.
AGGTATTGGGGCAAATTTTATAGAAGTTAATGTGAGAGGCTGTTGGAAAGAGCGTGGAGTGCTAGCCAGGAAGTACTTTCTGTAATAGCATCACAGTGCTTGGTTTGGGATTTCAGTCCAGCATCTAATCGTTTCTAAAGTGAACCCACCATGCTCATTTTAGGGGGCTCAGAGAACCCTGCAGTTCCGTCTAACCAGTGCTTAGCACAGATAACATCTTCAGCCACTGTGGTGATTAAACTGTATTGCCTTTACTGACAAACTAAGCATGTTTGGTAATTTTCTAAATCATTTAAATTTGTACAGATCCTTATGGGAGAGAAAACACACACCCTGCCAATAAACTTGAAGGTTCTTCTTTATAGCGTGGGAGCATTAGTGCTCTTCACAAAAATGCTTTTAATAGCAAAAAGACAAAGAGCTTGTCCCCCGTCTCATTTTCACCTAAGATCTTGAAAGAAACAACAAATTCCAAACCTGGGAAAAAAATTAGCCCAGAACCTTGGTTAATCTTTGGCAACATTTTAAATAACTGGAAACAGAGTCTTCTAATGGAATGTGTCAGGCAAATTGAACTGTAGGAGGGACTGTCAGCTATGCCTACGATTTCTCATACTCATCTTCTATTGGAGATATCACTATGTAAAAATCTAAAAAACATGATTAGTATGAGCACTGCACCATTCCTAATAGTTTTCCTTATTTGAGCCTGATAATTGTCCATTACATCACCCTCACTGCAGTTAATCTGATCTACCTTTCTTCACAGGTTTGTTTTCTTTGCAGATTTACCTCAAGTAACAACTCTTTTTAGTGTTGTTACCTTAAAGTCTAGGATCATCCTAGTCCTTGTTACTGGCCCCTTGGGATATGCACCTAATATAGATGTCTTGAACTAAATCCAGGAGGAAATGAAGTATGATAACCTTTACCATTTGAGTGATCCCTTTGCACATATCTAGCTTTTAAGTGTCTGAATTTAGATGAAATTAATCCTATCCTAACTGGAGTTATTCACTATTACCCTCCTCACTATCATGTGAAGGAAATATGATCATTTCCCAAAATCTTCACCTCCATTTGCAGGTGTCATCTGACATTTTAAAGTCCTTCTCTAAGAGCAGTGAGAATCATATCCTGAACCTGAATTCCAAGTAGGCAAATTCAAACCTATGCAGCCAGATAAACAGAAGGTTAATAGTCCAGTCACATCTGCCAACTCTGAGGACTAACCAGGTCTAAAAGCTATGTTGTCATCCAAGGTCATAACAATCTAAAGGAAGAAGGATCTGTAAGCTGTCTTTAATCATGGCCATAACATGGCCAATTTTTTTTATTTAGAATCCTCTTTAAAAATCAAGGTTGTGATTTCCCTCTAATTCAGTCCAAGAATTTCTCATTTTTTATCACTTTGCAGAAAACTGATCCAAAACAAAATCCCTTCCCACTGAGGGAATATTAGGTTTCCCCTGCTCAACATGTTACACATGGATTCTTACGAAGCTGTTGGCTTTTGTCCCTGTTGGAAAAACCCTTCACTTGCATTCTACGGAGGGAAGAATCTGTTAAATAACAGAAAGTCCTTCTTTCCTGTCAGCTCTTCCAATTCCTTCAAGCCAGATGGAGCGTTCTCTTTCTGCTTCTCCCACCTTTGATTTTGGAAACTCTATTTATTGTTCAGCAAAAAAGCCACATCTTGTCTTTCTCTTCCCATCCTGTTTTGTATCTCCTGCTGCTGTAAATAGTTTCAGACTGTCTGACTCTTCTGACTTTCTCACTCTTCTCCAAAGCTTCTCCAGGCTTATGACTCTGACCCAAGTTTTGTCAGTTGCTCTGTTATCCCTAGGGATCCCAGCATTGCCACTGTCCACAGCAATTCCAGAGGTACCAATTCATCTTATTCTAAAATAAACACCTAGGACAGATAAAAGTGCCAAAGACCTCATCCAGCCATAACACTTGGAAAGCTTGAAGCAGCAGTAGAAGCACTGACAGCTGTGTGCCTGCAACCTCAAGGAAGACAGTGTTGCTCCAGTCATTCCTGCTTCATGTTCAGAAGGTTTTCATCTAAACCACACAGGCTTAAGCCTGTTTATTTCCATACTGATATTTATATAAAGCTAAAATTCTACAGAATTTGATAACCTTTGTTTAGAAGAATGTCAAACACTCCAGTCTTCAAAATGACCAAGAAGGAAGACCCTGGTAATTACAGACCAGTCAGCCTCACCTCCATCCCTGGAAAGGTAATGGAGCATCTCATTCTAGAGATCATATCTCAGCACATGGAAGAAAAGAAGGTTATCAAGTGTAGCCAACATGGATTTACTAAAGAGAAGATCATGTCTGATTAATCTGATAGCCATCTGATAGTTGATGGTGTGACTGAATGGGTAGATGCAGGGAGAACAGTGGATGTTGTCTACCTTGACTTCAGCAAGGCTTTTGACGCTGTCTCCCATATCATCCTCATAGGTAAGCTCAGGAAGTGCGGGTTAGGAGAGCAGACAGTGAGATAGGTTGAACACTGGCTGAAGAATAGAGCTCAAAGGGTTGTGATCAGTGGTGCAGAGTCCAGTTGGTGACCTATAAGTAGTGGTGTTCCCCAGGGGTCAGTTCTGGGTCCAGTCTTATTCAACATCTTTATCAGTGGCCCAGATGAAGGGATAGAGTGTACCCTCAGCGGGTTTGCTGATGATATTAAACTGGGAGGAGTGGCTGATACACCAGAAGGCTGTGCTGCCATCCAGCGAGATCTGGACAGACTGGAGAGCTGGGCAAAGGAAAAATTAATGAAGTTCAGCAAGGGTAAATGTAAAGTCCTACACCTGTGGAGGAACAATACCATGTACTGGTACAGGTTAGGGGCAGACCCACTGGAAAGCATCCCCATGGAGAGGGACACTGGTGTCCTGGTGGACAGGAAGGACAATGGTATCCTGGGGTGCATAAAGAAAAGTGTGGCCAGCAGGTGGAGGGAGGTTCTCCTCCCCTCTATTCTGCACTAGTGAGGCCACATCTGGAGTATTGTTCAGTTCTGGTCTCCACATTTCAGGAGGAACAGGGAAATACCAGAGAGTTCAATGGAGAACTACAAAGATGATGAAGGGACTGGAACATCTCTCTTACAAGAAAAGGCTGAGAGACCTGGGGTTGTTTATCCTGGAGAAGAGAAAACTGAGAGGGGATCTTATTAATGTTTACAAATATCTGAAGGGCAAGTGTCAAGTAGAAGGGGCCAGTCTCTTTTCAGTTGTGCCCTGTGATAGGAGGAGTGGTAATGGTAGCAAGGGGAAACACAGGAAATTCCACATCAACTTGAGGAAAAACTTCTTCACTGGAACAGGCTGCCCAAGGAGGTTGTGGAATCTCTTTCTCTAGAGACTTTCAAGACCTGCCTGGCTCTGTTCCTATGTGGCCCGCCCTGGGTGTTCCTCTGCTGGCAAGCGGGCTGGACTTGATTATCTCCAGAGGTCCCTTCCAACCCCTACGATTCTATGGTTCTATGGTTCTATGAAATGAGGTTCGAGATGAGCTGTTTCGTGAAGTCTGACATATTTAGTAACTGACATCTTCTACTATATTTAGCTTGTGTACTGAAGAGCAGATAGCTGATTATGCAACAAATTGAACTTTTTCCGGCCTCTTTACCATGAGCGGGGCATTCAGCACGCTGATTACAACTGTAAACAGTTAATAATTATTGCAGTAAGGACCGTTATCATTAATCTAACATTAAACTTCTGAGATTTTCAAAGCATTTTACAAAATAATGAAGACTTGTAATACTGCTGTGAGTTAATTAAGATCTGACATCATTCTCTCTCTTTTTTTTTTTTCAACTGAAGATTAAGGGCCTGATGTAGAAAAGAATGTAGATAATACTGACTCGGGTTTCAGTTTTAGCATTAATAGCATTGATAACATTTAATTAAGTATTTAAGCTTGTGTAACTTATGTGCTTTAATATCATAACAGCAAAGTTATATTGTGGTAATGTTGGCCAGTCTTTTCCAGAAGCTTCTCTTGCTATTTATAATGAAGGCACAATTAATCCGAGTGTTAATGAATTTATACATCTTGCTAATGTAACATTTGTTAAATGTGTGAGGAAAAGAGGAAGGCTGGAAAAAAATTAATGCAACAGAAAGTAACTCAGTTTTTTTAATCCCCGGTTAATGGTGAACCAGCCATATAAGTATCAGACATAAGGATTTTTTTTTTAAGAACAGTGTTTTTGTCAGTGTTTAATTTCATGTAGTTGGCACGTTCCAAAGATTACTGAGGAAATGGATGGCACTGGGATTTAGAGATTTGAAGAAATCTCCCCAAATACCCAGGCCTTCCATCTCCCAGCACTCTCCTCTAAAAATTAAATCCTTGCCCTTCAATGAGAGAACAAACCAGATATTTGAAGCTTCATTACTATGCTTTATAACACCACAAGTAAATCAGGAAAGATGCTGCATAAGAAACAAACATCTTACACTCTTTGGTTTCTCCTGAAGTGTTAATTATCAGGGTTATGCTTAAAAATTCTATCTGTTCTTTTTGTGATGAATGTTCTAATCATGTAATAAATTACCATGGTAAAAGAATGACTTTGACTGTTTATCTGTGCAGTAAATTGGCTGTTATTAGTCAATAACATTTCTTAATACTTTGTGTATATAGCTGTAGGTGAATTGCCAAAATAATAGAACAAGTCAATAGGGAAACCTGCAGTTCTTCTTTATAATTTCACCAAAAAGAAACAGTATTCACATTTGAAATAGAGAAAAATTTAAACAAATTCTCTGTAGCTGATTCTATTGACTTTTTGTTTGATTCATTCATGCTTATGCAATGTGTGGGCATAGCCATGATAAGCACTCCAGTGTTCACCCATTTAAAAAACGCAGAAGTTACTGTTGATTAATGTATATTTTATCATCTTATTTATATTCTGTCTTCCCTAAAGGACCACATATTACCTGTGCATTATGAAACATTGGACACAACAAAGATTGGCTGTATCTCCCAAGAAATTGTTTCATTACAGCTTGTAATGGTGTTTAAAAACAATCTGTGTCTCCCAAGATAGTAGCATTTTGCCTTTGACTTAATGTATGCTTGTGTAGGTATTACTGCATGCGGAGTTAACGGATTACTTTTGGTTTTCTTCTGATAAAGACACAAAGTCTTTCGCTTCCTTTTTTTGATTTATTAACATTTTGATGGAACTTTTAATGTGTTATCTTTTATGTTATTTTCTCTTTTAGTAAACCAACTGCCATTGTATTTTTAACGTTCTCTTTAACTGTGACCAACAATAGCTTCACATTTAGTAGAACTTCAGTTGTTTCTCCTTTAAACATTGATATTCCATTGCAAGCCACATTTCCAAAGGAAAAAAAATATCAGAGCTAAAGAGTGATAAAAAGAATTGCCCTATTGCCACATGATCCTGTCCTACCTTAACTCAGTCACATTAATATCACTTACCAGTAAGAAAGCAAAAGCATTGCCCACCAAATATATGATAAAACACTACATAAATCCTGTCCCTTCAGCCTTCCAATCTCATTCAGCCTTGAAGAAAAAGAAGTTTTATGCTCTTCATTTTTGTATCTGTTTCTACACTTTTGTGGGTTGGGTGGGTTTTTTCTTATTAGCAACTCTTGGGATTTGGAGAGTGATGGACTAGTTCACTGATTACATGCCTCAACTTTAATAACCATGGTTTCTCTGACTAGGCAGGAGAAGGCAGCAGATGCAATGGCTGAAGTCCTGACTGCTTTGTGACATTAATTTGGAAGCTGACACAGACACCAGCTCAGATCAGAAGCAAGTACAGAAGTGTTAGTATCTGAGCTTAGATTCACAGAACCACCATAACCTCCTGATGGCTGAGCCACAGCCGCTGTCGACAAACGTGCCCCATATCACAAGTGCAATGCAATGTGATGTAACTTAGCCCACTGTGAAGAAGGAAGCAAGCTGCTTCCTATAGATTTGTCATGGTCTAGGAATGTGTGCACCAATAGCTCTTGCTCTTTACCATGTAGGCAATACCATTTATACCCTGCAGCAATTTGGTCATGTATCCAAGCCTAGTGAAGAAAGTGCTGATGCAAAAAAGCTCAGCTACTGTAAGCTTGGAAAGAAGAGAGAATATTTTGTCATAATCACAATGTGTTTGGAGTATTGTTAGAGGCGTTTGGCATACCACACTTGGCTCCTGATGCACATCTTCCCAAATGTGTTCCAAGGTTTAAAAGTTTTAACTAAAGCCTGAGAGTGATAAGAATTTCTGGGTGACAACTGTTTTGTTTATGTTGAACTGCTCAGTTACCAGTAGTTAGAGATAAGAATAAATTTATATGGTGCCAGTATATAAGTTAGCTAGAAAACCATGGAATATAATATGAATTCTTTTGGGAAGTCACTACCTCAAAGGCTTGCTGAGATTAAAATTCATCTTTGCATAATCATCTGATATATAAGCACCAACAGATTCCAAAACTCTACTACTTTCTAGATTACTGCTATTAGTCAATTTTTAGTCTGTTAGGACTATGTCAACACACATGCTAATCAACACAGATTACCATAGCTCAGTATCTTCTCACTCATCCATTTTTTAGCCAATAGACCTGTTATGAAAAGCACTACATAACTTTTAATCTTTTGTTCTATTTTAACCTATCACAACCCACTGCGTTTTGTTCACATATTTGGCAGAATGTCACTATGGTAATAACCGTGCTATTTTTTTCAGCTGTTTTAATGGTATGCTAACATTTGTTGGAAGCTAGACATATTACTGGGGTACTATTTCTCACATCTGGAGCATATTGCCCATTGAGGGTTGTACTGTCAATTCAATTTCTGATTATAAATCCAGACCTAAATGTTATTTGTTCTCCTTGGCTTTCACTGAATGAACTAAATTTGTGGGTTTGTATTCTTTATGTGTAATTTTCCTTAAGACACTCTGTGAAAATCACTATGTAAGCACAATTTGTGCTGCATGGTGTTATTAAGTATTCCCTTTTAAGTTGTACAGTGAAAGAACTGTATCATTTATTTTGTTGTAGCTTCCCAAACAAATATATTTTGCTAAAATATTTTTGATTAAAAACTGATGTGTCATGTAGCTACTTCCTACTGATTTTAAAGTGACCACAAATAGGATAGACTGGAGGATTTTTGAAAGATGTGTTCATCTCATGTATTTTCTTTGGGTGGAATCTAAAAAGGCTTACACTAGTGAAACTCTGCTTCAAAGCTATTACATGTAATTTCCTATGGGAGTATTCCTATGGAGGTCAAGATCTTAGAGTCAGATCATCAATAACAAAATATATACTTCATGGTTGAGATATGCTAATCAATCTCCTTTCTTTCACTTGGAATTTTAATACAATACAGATCATACCATGATATGTGGTACTGACTAAAATATTCTGCTGGTGAGAAGGCAATGTGAGAACCACTATTTAAAATAAAAAATCTACTTTCTACATCAGACCAGGAGGTAATTATGAACTGCTACTTTACAGTTCACGTTAACAGCAGTTAATCAAAATACACCTCTCAGTATCCCCAGAGACGTCTTATAGAAGGCCAAGAAACTCAATGGTTGCCTCAGAAACATGGGTGGCTGAGCCTCCAAACAGATTTTAACCCAACTGCACTTCCATAGAAATCACCTCTGGTGATTAGACACCTGACAGCTTTGTTGTACCAGTACATTTTAGGGTGTAAAAAATTTTGGTTTATTTTGACAACAGTTTTTACAGAATCTGCCTTTAATGCTTTGCAAAGGAAGAGATTTGTCTATGGAGTTGCAGCTAAATATTACCCTCAGTTCTATATGATCAGCTTTCATTTTTCTTCATAATAATGTCAAACGTATGTACAATTTGATCTAATTTCACTATGCCACAGATTACATTGGCAAAAAAAAAGTTCTAATTCAAATAAATCCTACACACTGCATCTTTAATAAGTATTAAATCTGGATCCAAACACCACTGAAACTTAAGCATGTCTCCAGTTTCTGCTTGCACCTGAGTTCCATTGAAAGTAATAGAGGTACTGAATCAAATCCAAATGGAAATCCCCTTCAAAGTGGGTAAGTGAAATTTAGAGCTGGATCTGGGCTGATGTGACTCAAACCTGTCTTTAACAGTTGAATTACCAAGTTACAACAGTTTCCTGATTTATTAACCTGTACAGGGCATGGCAAAACTTAACATCCTCTGCTAAGCTCTAGTGCAGTCCAATTTTGACATGTTTTTTAAGGAATCATCATCACTCTGAGTCACTGAGGTACAGCAGTAGCATCTCTTCTGCTCTTGTCACTGGCTCTTTCCATCAGTTTCTTTCTGTCTCGCTGTTCTTTAATGTCCTATCCTACCTCCTCTGTAGTTTTTTTGTTCTGCAGTCAACATATTGCTGGCATATATTTTTATTTTTCCTACTTTTCTGGAATCCTACTTCCTGAGACACTTACTTTCCTCCATATTGTCTGTAAACGCTGTTGACTTGCAGCTTCTTAAACCTATTTGTTCCTCTGCCTAAATAGTTGGGTAGAGTAGATCTAAGTTAGGTAACCCAGAAACCAGACTTGTGTCTCAATTTTCTGTTCCTAGTTCATCAGTTCTTGTAAATTGGATGAGTGTCCTGTACACCTAACAGAGTGAAGAGTGTGCATTTGAAAGCCTTGAGGAGGAGGCCCTATCTGCCTAAAATTTAAGTGCAAGTTAAAAACCTAAATTAGGCACAATGTGTCATGTTCCATGACTCTCTGGATAGAGATGGAATATTGTTTAGGCCTGTACTTCCTCACCTTAAGACTACTAAAATTGAATTTTCTTTCTTCCTAGCCTTCTTTTATGTTATTGGAATTGACGTTTCAGATGTACTTTCAGTAATTCAGATTTCCAACTGTGCAGTTCTCTGATCTCTCTTATGATTCTTGTGGGCAGCTTTACTTTTTTAACATCCTTCAAAATCCATCCTTCTCTTTATGTCTCCAACAGCAAAACCTCACGCCATTTTATTTTCATATTTTTTTTTCTTTTTTGCAAGGTTACAGTATCCTTCTCTTCCTCCAGTCTCTCTCACTGAACATTTGCTTCTTAGAATTGTTCAGCTTGCAAAAGTCATTCAGTTGTGCTCAAAATTACAAATTACTTGAGTTCCAAGATCCTCAGCTGAATCCTTATTTCTTGAGAGATAAAGCATTAACTCTGCTCCCTCCTGTTGAGAGAACCTACACTAAGTTGCTTGATAGCTGTGGTTCTTCTCGTTTGAGTTCCCTTCTTCCCTCACACTCCCTCTCACTTGTTCTCCATCCATTTTCCTACTTTATTTCTTTCTTTCCCTTTTCTCACACTTTTGGAGGTTTTTCATGCAGCTTTAGATTAAGGTGGTGCAGAGGGGGGCAATGCAGAGTACATGATGGTAAGTTCCTGTTCTCAGCTAGCTTGACAGGACCCTCCTCTACTCTACATTGACTATGGAAGGAGGCAATAAATACAACAAGACTCTGTTGGACCAGCCACCCACTGTGTCATCTCCTATACTCTTTCCTCTGCTTAGTGATTTTCTTGTAGTGCATTAAGGAACATGTCTCCTTTTAACTCCTTCCTATCCAAAACCTATTTCTCTTGTCTTTAACCTTACTACAACAGTGATTCCCTGGGTCATTGCATAGGGGCAACAGTATCTTCAGGTTGGATTGATATGGAGAGCAAAGGAATTTATCCTTTTAAATCTGAAGGATATTGGTAATTGTGGCACTTGTATGAGATATTCTCATGAGCAGGGAGCACTTCCTTCAAATTGTATTTTTTGCATAGCTTTTTTTCTACAAGTCAGATTATTTTAATATCAAAGCATTCAAGTCAGGAGATGGTTTCTAACCTTCCTTGGTTTTATGTTTAAACTGCACTGAGAGTAATATTTTCATTAAAATATTTGTCTTAGACTTGAATGACAGAGCAAATATTAATGAGAGATTCTGCACCACAAGAGCTACAGAGAATGAAACAGTCTTTACAAAACACATTTTTTTGTCCTGCTCACTTGAACAGTGAGTGATTATGCTACCTGCCTGTGAGCTGCACTTTTTGTCCTAATTGTATTTTGCGTTCTCAGGAGAGAGTCACAGAGGACAGAAGTCACCCGCTCAATTCTCGCATGTGTCAGTTCCGGAGGACTTCCCTTGCATGTGAAATATGTGAGCTGGTCAGTCATTTTCCCACAGAAATCCATTGTACTTCCATGCATCTACAACCATGTCCAACTGACCAAAAATCTGGCCTTGCTGAATTTGTATTCTGTCTATAATACTATTGACAGGTTAAAGCGATAGAAGACTTCAGTTACCTGCATCTTCCTTTCCATTCACAAAAATCACCGCTCTCTCTTCACTGACAGGTATTAGTAGATCTGTGTGGAGAGAAGTCTCAATCCAGTGTTTATATTCAAGGTTAAAGATGAAAAAGAAAAAGAAAAAAAAAAAAAAAGTACAAGAACACTTGTTCTGTGATCTTTTTAGCTTGTTCCACTGCCACTGCAGAACTTCACTTCTGCCACACAAAACGTTTGCCATGTCTGACTTCATATGATGGATTACGTAAAGTGAAAAATTATTCAGAGATAACACCTCACATCACTCCAGTGCAATCTCACATGAAGATAAATGATTGAAGTGCTCTGAGCTCAGGCTTGTAGAAAGGAGAGACTGAGGAAGTTCAACAAAAACAAAAGCCAACATGAGTAGGTTTTCAACAGAAAGATGGGGGCGGAAGTGAGAAATAAGATGTTACAGCACTCTGACAGAGAGGACAAAGCCTTGTTTGTGTCTGATCAGTGGTCCTTGCAGTCTGGGAATGAAAGAAGAAACATGACTACAAGACAGTTTTATTTGAGGAGCAAAATCAAACATTAGATAGCCAGATGCCTGGCAAAGAGACTAACAGGACTGAGATAAACCAGATCCTTAATATATCCTCAGCTCTGAAAGTTTCCTTCATATGGATAGCTTCAGAGACTTTCAGTGTCTGCTCCACTGGGTTTATGATATCTTCATCTAAAGCTAGTGGCATAGGCCTTGGCCTTACAGCCAAGAAACTGGGCCTAGGATTTATGATGTCTCCTATGATACCTTCTGCTTAACCTACTGGTCTGGGTCATCTCAGTGGTAGAAAGCGCACAGCTAGTAAATTTGGTTCAGTTTTCTGCGGTGCTTTCACTTTGGTGGAAACTTTGGGTGATGGTATCTCTCAGAAACAGCAACAAAGGTGGAAAGACTGTGTTGTGCAGAAGCTAGAAATGCATGCTCTAAAAAGTGGTCTGAGAGGTAACAGAAGTAGATGCTTCTCCAGCCATCTCTCTGCACACAGAATTTTCCTAGATAAAGCAGACTGAGTGTGCCCCCACCACCACCTCTGACCCCATATGAAGCACCTAACCCCCATGGAGCTTCCTCCACATGAAGAGAGTGCCAGCCCTGCTGCCTCCTGGAACTTGGACTTTGCAGAGCTTAATATGGAAGCTGCGCTGTGGGATTAGAGTGGTCTATGCCTCTGACAGAGATCTGCATGTCATGGGGGGTGACAAGGCATTAGTGTATAGTAGGAGGAGGTGGGCTGAAAGTACCATGTGCTGACTGTCCCCAGTGGGACCATTCTGTGTCATACAGCCTGCTCTCAACAGTGTTTCTGACACATTTGACAGTGCCCATCATTTGTCAGGATTACTGCCATAGTCACCTGGAACTTAATTCAATTGCCCACACATATGCATGTAAGAACATTTTTGATGCCTTGGAGTGCCCCACTTGGCCTCTAGTTACCACCTCAAGAAGAGCATGGATCCCTCTCAGTTGCTACCTTGCATCTGCCTCCCTTGTAGAGAAGTTTCATACATCCCAGAGCATCACAAGTGGCAATAAGTGTCTGTGGGAGCAACTGAACCCAGCCCCTGGGTCTGTGGTGCCTCAGGTAGATTTGGCTTGCTTGGCGATGTCTGTCATAGTATTTAGTCAGTGATATGGATGTCGTCTTTGTGGAGGGCATGGTTACACTGGTGATCTCCAGGCATCATGAGCCAGGCTCTGTCTGCTGTAGAGATGTGGGTTATCCAGCATCAACATTTCTGTGAAGCAGGTAAGGGAAGGAGTCCCTTCTGGCAGTTACTCCTCTGATTAGCATCACTATCAGCCAGAAATGGAAAAGCTGCATCTTGCACTTTGGACCTGTTGAAAGCAGTGCTGTGCACGAGGGTGTGGGCCCCAAGCTAAAGCATCAGATCTCAAAAGCACATGGGGACACCCTGTAGGTGTGGTGACTTCCATGATGTGACATTGTTTAAAGAACTCAACAGAGTGCCAGAGAACAGATGCCCAGCCACTCCTGACTCTATGTGAGACAGCTTCAAGGCCAACACAGGCTGCACATCTTGTCCTGAAGATGCTCTTGAAAATCCTTCTGCAAGGTGTCATAGACATAGTCCAGAGAGTCCATTTTGAATTTTGATGCTATGCCAATGTATCTACCTGAATGCTTTTTCCATATTTACAGAGCTTCTAGGAGAAGATGCTCTCTGAGGAAATGTGTGTCTTTGTCTAAACTCAAGGAAGAAAGAGAAAAAGAAAGGCGATAAGCAACTTTAGGTCCTGCCATAAAGGCTTGTTTCAGATGTCAAACAGCAACCAGTTACCACTCTCCAGTTCGAGTATTTGCAGTCAAAGAATTTTCAACCTTCAATTTTACGATTAAAAGATATTAAAAGCCAACATTCCTATGCAAATTTTGTTTCAAAACAAATAAGTTCCATAATATCTAAACTGACAGTCAAAACGTGTTATATAGGGAACTGATGTCAGATCCAGCCACAGTCAAAGCCTGAAGCTGACAAAAAAGTTTGTTATACTTGGATTTTATGACATGGTAGAGTAAACAGGATTTTGACTGACAGCTTCTCATGGAGAGGATCTTACCATTCTTGTATTCTGAAAATATGTTAGCAGTAGAGCATAGTAAGTGGTATATGTGTCAATATGCAACAAAACCTGTTCAGAATTTGTTAGGCTACTTGAAAACAGGTGATATAAAAACAGCTTCAGCTTTTCTTTGCTTGATGTATTTACAAGAATGTTAGAAAGATCAGATAAACCTAATTAAAATGTCTGAATTCCTTCAACTATAATATTTTTTTCCTGAAATATTCTATTTTCATTATTTTTTTCTTATTTTCAGGTTAAAAGATCTTTGATTTTGCAGTGCTTTTTGTTGTATGAGCTTCATCTTTCTTCTGTTTTGTTGCCACTTTTTGGATTCTTTGTACTTCAGGTACATCTAACAATATATCTGTGCTATAATGAGGAGGCCAGAATTCAGCACAGTGTTCATGTTGGAGACCTACTACCATTCAGTATAATGTATTTTTTTTTTAATGTTTTTCAGTCTTCTCTTACAGAGCAGTCCTTACAGCTTTAGACAGGCAAGCTAGGCTTTTCCCAGTACTGTACTTTGCAAGATGACAAATTGTCAGACCTCTCTATTCATCACCAAAGTGGCACCATGCTAACACATAGGTTCTGTAGTTGAATGTAATTAAGATATGCATTATTGATGTGTCTCTGCAAGAAAAGCAACAGCAAAAATGTATCTTTGTCATCGGGATCAATCTGAATATGATGGCATCTGTGGGTATTAGTTTTACCTAGTATCTTATGAGAGCAGTTCTGTTTTAATTAACTATCTGAGGTAGTTATGTCCTTCACTCGTTAAACAGGCTTCTTTGGTTTCCCTACCAGGATTTCTGCATTCACTTTTCTCATTAATCTTTTTTCTGCATAATCTGATAGTAACTTCATTTTCTTTCCCTGAATTACCCCAGTCTTTTCTCTGTTCATTTAAACTTAGCTCTGCTCACTATTTCTACCCCTTTCTTTTACCCATTCTTCTTCTATGAAGTCTTAATTACTGTTTTCTTAAAATCATGTACCTCCTTTTGCAACTGCTACAACGTAGCTGTTTCCAAAACTTCATTCTTGTGAAACATCTGGAAAGTTAGGTCATTCTGCATTTGAGGACTTCCAGCTCTGAACACTTTCTTTGCTTTCTTGAACACTTCAAGACTACCTAGAAAATTCTGCTGGCCTCAAGGCTCATTGCAATGTATGATCCATACTTTGAGTAACATAAATGTCACGGTGTTGAGAAACATTGTCTTTCAATGAAGAGCTGAGATGCAGAGATGAACAGCCTGCCCCTGCAACTTCATGGCAGAACTTGGAGACAATGAGCAATTTAATGCCTTTACCACAAAACTGCCTCATCCCTGTAGCTGCTAATACTGAGTCATGGTTATCAGTCACAGAGGAGTACAGATGATTCAGAGGTTCATTAGTGAAACACTTGGATGTGGTTGGAGGCTATACTAATTAGGTTCAGAGATACAGCCAGAAGATTTAAGAATATGGTTGTTTCCTTTTGTGTGTTTGTAAATGCTTGTTCTGCAGTACAGCAGTTTTACATAGTAAGGGATTTATTTCTAGTTCCTACAGAGCATTACATTACCCTTTAATGTAACTCGCTTGTGACCATTTTAAATGATTCATACACATTTTGTATGTACTAGCTTCTTCTTTAAATGGAATATGTAGAGGAAAATCTTAAAAAGCACACATCTGTACCGGGAACCTTGCTGAAGATAATGCAGTATTGCAAGGGAAGAGGACGGGAATAAGGGAGAGAGACTGAACGATTACAAAAGTAAACTAGAACAGCTTTAATTAAAATAATTATTAAAATTAATATCATTATAATAAAATTAATTATAATTATTAAAATAAGAATCAAAGACAGAATGGACAGAGTCCCCATCAGATGCCATTGAAGAAGTGAGAAGAAGCTGGAAGAGCTGAGCTAACAGGGGCTTGACCCCCGTGATCCCTCAGCTTTACAGCGAATATGCCGTATATGGGCTGGAATCCCTCGCTGGTCAGTTTGGGGTCACCTGCCCTGTCCGCTCCTCCCTGCAGG
>JAAGNO010008874.1:0-14814 GCA_033439905.1 Ceryle rudis
CCTGTGCTAGATTGTATGATCCTGCTCTGGCAGGGGGGTTGGACTCGAAGATCTCCAAGGTCCCTTCCAACCCCTGAAACCCTGTGACCCTATGAATGCAGGAAAAACCTGAAAGTCTGGACATGTCCCCTTTACTTCTAGGGCAACCATGTGTGTGTTAAACACCTCAAGATGTTTTGAGGAAGAGGACCCCCACGGGGAGGCAGGTCTCTCTCCTGGCACTCTCTTATTCACCCAAACAAATCAATTGCTTCATCTGGGGGATCTGTTGTCTCAGCCCAGCTCTTCCTCTGCCAGGCTACTGCCATGGGGTGGAGGGATGCTGCCCATGGGGCAGGCACTGCTCCCAACGCTGCCCACCCCAGAGGGCAAACCTCTGCCCTTCACACACACTGGCCACTGGGGGCTCAGTGGCACCCCTGGTGTCGGGATGGGTCCCGGCCCCCAACACCCAGCTGTGATGGAAACCAGCCCCCCTTACGTCATGGCAACACAACTCAAATCATGACTCTGATATGCCGAGCCCTCGGAGTCATCTCTGAGAAGGAGCCCAGTGCTGGTCCCTCTATTAAAGCCTTTGACTTGCTTTTACTAAAGGGACTTTCCCAAAACACCCACAAAGTTGAAACTGCTTTGACGTCCGGTTCCACTTCACACACACCTCCCGACGCTGCCCGAGCACCTTGCTGCTTACCAGCACCTGCCTGGAAACAAAATCTGCTCCTGCAGCTCCCCTGCAGCCCAGTCTCAGAAGGGACCAGGCGTGAGCTCTGGCCTGGCCTCAGCACTATCCCATGGGGCTGGCCAGTCCCTGCTGGGGACAGCTCCTCCCAGTCCTCTCCCTCCTGGCACACTGGTCATGGCTCCTCTACGGGATGCGTGAAGGAGACAAATAAAAGGTGCAATCCAGGTGGTAATTTCCCTGCTGCTTTTGCACAGCCTGAAATTATTTTTGACTTCACCTCCCACCCCCGGGTGAGCCACCCAGACGAGAGGAGAAAGGTTTCTCAAAGTTCTTTCTCCTCCTCTTCATCTCTCATTGTGTGTCAGTCTCCCCATTCCTGACCCCTCCAGCCCAAGGACAAAGTGCCCGCACTGCCCATGAGGATCATGCTGGGCCCATGTGTGTCCTATGCCTACTGGGACATCCATCCCTTCCCTTTGGGTCACCCCATACCCAGGTGGCTCCATCCTGCCAGCAGATCCCTGAAGAGGTAGAAAGGGATATGCAGCTGTGGTGCCTAGGCAGGATATAGAACAAGACATCCCCTCAGAGGTGGAGATGCTGTGTCTGTGGTCATAACCCCAAACACTTCTCTGCCTTTCACTGCTTGCTTTATACTGAGGCTTTTTTCCCACTCTGAAGACTTCCCTCATCTTTTCCTGCACTAAATACATCCAATTCTTTTCTATCAGTCACTTTTTCAAGGCATTTTTGCTTTTTTCTGCTGGTCATCAGGGTGAATTTGATTTCTAATGTTCCTCCCAGGTGGCCTCTATGCCCTCCCTCAATAGAATATCGCTTTCATTCGAGACATGCTTCCCCAGAAAACCCCCGTTTGATGTCTCTGCCATTGCGAGCTATTAATAACTGTTCATGGGATATAGTTTCTTGGGTAGCCATCCACCCACAGCAGCAGAATTTCCCAATTCCCTAATTTGCTTATGAGAATGTCATGTAAGGCAGCACAAAGATAACATCGCTCCCACTTTCCCTGCAGTACCCGACCCATTGCCCTAATGAAGAGAAAATGAGGTTGGTTTGACACAATGTGTTCCTGCTAAATCTGTGTTCTCACCCCAGCGCTGCCCTCTTGGTGTTTACTGCTTGGTGGCCTTACTAATTTGTTCCAGCGGTTTTCTGGGTACGGAGGGGCTGACTCATCTCGAGTTTCCTGGATCCTCTATTTTCCCCTTCCTTGAAGCAGATGCTGAATTGGGCATCTGTATCCTCCTGGTACACAGCTCCATGCCACCTCTCTGTACCCATCTCCCTCTGACCTTGACACTGTTGACAGTGAATGGTTGTCACCCCATCACAGTAAAACCCACCAACTCTAGGGACAAGCAACAGTTGTAGGTTTCCTTCCAGGATGAACTGTATTCATAGTCAAACCTTTGGAGTAGAAGGAGCCCCTTGTCCCAGGGTGAATTTGAGGCAAAGGAAATCAGGTCCTCAGAAAACAGTGATATGCCCAAGCTGGACTGTAGAGAGGGGACAAAGTGTAGGGTCCTACACTCTGGCCACAATAACCCCATGCAGTGCTACAGACTGGAGGATGAGTGGCTGGAGAGTGGCCTGGCAGAGAAGGGCTGGGAGTGCTGGTTGATTACCAGCTGAACATGAGTCAGCAGTGTGCCCAGGTGGCACAGAAGGCCAATGGCATCTTGGCTTGTATCAGGAATAGTGTGGCCAGCAGGTCTAAGGATGTAATTCTCCCCCTGTACTCAGCACTGGTGAGGCCTCACCTCGAGTACTGGGTGCAGTTCTGGGCCCTGCAGTTTAAGAAGGATATTGAGGTGCTGGAGCAGGTCCAGAGGAGAGCGACAAGACTGGTGAAGAACTGGGGGGAAAGTCTTATGAGGAGAGGCTGAGGGAGCTGGGGCTGTTCAGCCTGAAGAAGAGGAGACTCAGGGGGACCTCATCACGCTCTACAACTACCTGAAAAGAAGTTGTAGTCAGGTGGGGGTCGGGCTCTTCTCCCTGGAACTAGTGACAGGACGAGAGGGCATGGCCTGAAGCTGTGCCAGGGAAGGTTTAGGTTGGATATTAGGAAACACTTCCTCATGCAAAGGGTGATTAGATAGTGGAACGGACTGCCCAGGGAGGTGGTGGACTGGCCATCCCTGGAGGTGTATAAGGAAAGTTTGGATGTGGCGCTTAGTGACATGGTCTAGCTGATGTCATGGTGTTGGGTCATAGGGCGGACTTGATGATCTTGGAGGTCTATTCCAGCCTCAGAAAATTCTGTAAAGAAGATTCCGTGAAGACATTGCCACTCTGTGCTGTATTTCTGGGATGGAGTGGGATGCTGAGCAATGGGGAAGAGATTTAAGAAAGGCGGAAGATGTGAAGATGTGGGCAGCTAACACCGCACGTAGGTTTGGGCTTCCTGTTTGTCTGGTAGGACTCGTGATGATCCCTCCAGGCATAAGAAGAGAGCTCAGCCCACTACATCAAGGCTCTGCCCTGGGATTGGTGGATTTGGCCTTAGGGGTGGTGGAGTGGGCAGGCCCAGGGCTCCTGCCTGGCCTTCCAAGCCCTCATGCATCAGGATCTGGCCTGCCAGCACCCGCCTATGAGTAGCACATCCCATCAAAGGGAAGAAGAGAAAGAAGGAGAAACCCTGGAGCCAACTCAAAGCAAAACTAGAGAAAGCAAAATGAGGGCAGTGGGAGGAAATGCAGATGTTCTGCAAGCCTACAGCAGGCTTCGTGACAGGCAGGACAAAGCCCTCAGTGGGACAGAACAGAGGAGATGCTGCAGGCCTGGACCTCTCGGGACACACCAGGGCTGTGCAAGATATCCATGGTTAATGGTCAGACAACCTGCCCAGTAGCCAATCCCTCCCATGATCAATCATGGCACCCACTAGCTCCTCCTAGCCTGTCTCTTCCAGGACCAACAATCACTTTCCCAGAGAGCTAAGGCCATGGCAATGCTCCCACATGGTAGTGTAGTGACAGACCAGTCCTAAATGCAGATTACTCCATTAACCCAGGGGCCAAGTAGCCCACACACCCCACTGCAGCACCTCCAGCCCAACCTCTCCCAAACCAAAACACACTTCTGAGACCTCCCAGTGACCACAACAGTGCTTATTTTTAAGTGACCTTACTACCACATGACCTGACCACCCTTTCTCCCTCTGGCACCTGCAATGTCCCATTTTGCAGGAACAGTGCTTTGCTGCTCAGCAGCACAGCTCTCCTCAAAGATGCTGTGGCAAGCAGCAGGAGAAGACTTCCCCTCCATCTTCACCATCCTGCCCAGTTTTCTTGAGACCTGGGTTTTGGACTCTGGTTTCTTTAAGGGATGTTTGCTCACATGTTGTTCCTAATCACCTCTAATCAAGGCTGGGGTATATAAGGAGCCAGGCCAGCTCTCAAGCATCTCTGTAGGGGCTTTTGCTTGCTTAGATATAAGCTCAGGTGTGCTAAAGTCACACATCCAGCTTCCTGCAGATGCTGACAGGGCTCAGTCCCAGCTCTGTGTCTTCTGGCAGGGTCTGGCCATTGCCCATTAGCAAGACCCCAGGGGGGAGCCAGGGATGAGCTGTGCTGGGAGCTGACAAAACATTTTGTCACTGATGGTGGTGTCAGCAGATCTTCTGGGAAGTGCTGGGTGTCCGTGATCAAAAGCAGTTGCTCTAACTGCCAGACCAGAATGTGCAGGAAATGCAGCAGCAGCTTTGGCTCCTGAAACCATCCCCTTGGCTGCACCTGGCTCCTGGCACAGGGGTGCTGGGACCGGGGGTTGTGTGTTGCAGAAGGGTACGTGTATTGTACATTACCTGTGCAAATCTGTGAGTGTGCACAAGTTGTATCTTTGTGAGCATTCATGTGTGCATAGCCCAGCTAGGGATGCTGGCTTTGGTGTGATACAGTGAAAAAAACAATTGAATTCCCCTACAGTTTGGCTGGGAGGGGAGCTGTGCACTTGTGAGCACGAAGTATGTGGGAAGGGGCTGTCAGGAGCATCCTCCATCACTCATATCTCAATGCTGGTAGGAATGAGGTGGGCAGACCCAAACCTCTGCCCTCAGGGGACCTCTGGCCTTTCAGAAGTCATTCTCAGCAATGGCACATCCTGAGAGTGCTGAAAAGTCAGGTCCAGGTGCCATTTAATTTTCCAGGGCCCTGCTCTTCTCCCCCTTGTACTGCAGTAAGTCTCACTTTCCCCAAAGTAGGATGCTGAGGACCAGGATGGAGTCCTGCCCTTATTCTCTTGGTGGCAGGTGGCTCTGAGGCACAGGGATTAGCTTCAGTGGCTGCAATGCTGCCAGGAGTGAGGTCAAAAGCCAGAGCCAGGTGGTAGGGTCTGCCTAACCACTCTGCAGCAAACCTCCTCTCCGCAGCCTAAACCAAAGACCACTGAAACCCTACCACCCACACCCCTCCAGAGCCAGCAAAGCACCTGTGGCAGAAAGGATGCATTTCAAAACCATACCAGGCCCACCACAGCTCAGCCTCTTCTTGATGCAGGCAGGGACAGCCAAAGGAATTGAGGGTGTCCACTCAGCCATGCATGCCCCTTCCCCCACCCAAAAAAAATACCAACCCAATGCAAACCTTAGCATCATAGGTGGAAATGAGTTTGCTTGGGTCCCTGCTTAATCTGAACTGGAGAAAAAGGGCATACACCTGCCATTGGTGCAAATAGCCATCTGGTATGGGTGCAGTGGTGGGCAAGAGGGCTGTGATATGGAATGAGGGCAGGGGAAGGAGGGATGTGGGATCACAGAGCTGGGAAAGCTGCAACTGGGTACCTGTCAGGATGGGTGGTAAACCAGCTTCCTTCCTGCACAGTGACTTCAGGAAGACTGAACTATTATTACCACGCTGGAGGGAGAGTCAAAACCCTGGGTGGCTGCTCTCCTGAATTGCATGGAAAGACAAGAGCAGCTCCTGCACACAAACATGCTCAACTCCCCATCCCCAAGCAGGATGCTGGGCTGTGGGGGCTGACACCCATCTCAGGGCACAGCATCGCTCAATGATGCTCAGCTGGGGGCTTGAAACCTGCATCCCACCCAGAGCTGTCCCTGCGCTGGCCGGCACAACCAATGCCATGCCCAGCATATGCCAGTGCTGGGCACCCTGTACTTCGAACAGGGATGGGAAATGGTGCCTGGCAGCCTGGAGCATCCCCACCACTCATCCCACACATCCCCAGGCCCCAGCCTTGCTTCCCACAAGGGGCAGGATTGCAGAGAGGCTGCTGGGGGCCAGAGGAGCACAGGCACTGACAAGGACTGGGTGGTCTCCCATCACAAGTGTCAGCAGGCGATGCTTTTGCTACACCTCCAACATCACCAGATGGCTTGGGAGCCTCCAGCCAGCTGCTGACCACCATTCTGACAGAGGGGAGCTGCAGCCAGGGGGAAGCATTGAAGACCTAGAACCTCCACTACCCAAGAAGCAGGATGGAAAATATGAAGCAGGTCCCACCCTCTCGCCAGTGTCATGTCTGACGGGAAAGACAAAAGCAAAACTGCTGACTGAGCTCCCACTTCTCGCCTGCGATAGCTGCCTCCTGCCTTGGCTTTCCGGGTGAGCTGAGCGTGGCTGGCCGCAGCAGATCTCTGCCGGGGCACGGAGTGGGGCTGCTGCTTGCAGAAAACCCCAGGAGCCTGAGCCATGCATTGGCATGAGTGAATGTTGTAGAAGATAAGGCACTGTCTGTGGAGGCTACTGGGAACCTTCAGCAGCACCAGGGACCGAGGGAGGCCACCACATCCACTGTCCTGCCCTGAAGAAAGGTGAAGGCCATCCCAGAGTGATGTACATCACATCTGGTACCCTCTGGAGGGGACCTTCCAGCCCCCACAGTGGACAAACATGTGCCTGGCATGCCTCACCCCTTCCCTCAGTGCCTGGGTTTGCTCCCACAAGTCTGCACTGGTTTTGCTGGGGGTAAGGGAAAAAGAAACCTGCTGACAGTGCCACTAAAGAGTGAGATGTGACTTTACTGTTTCCCTTGGGTTTCATGGTCTCCTGACAGGTTTCTGCTGTCTCCAAAGCCACTCCTTACTGGGGTTTCTCCCCTCTAGAGCAGTTGTCACTTTTTTCTGTTCTGGTTTCTGGCAGGCAGTACAGTCCCATCATCACTTTCAAGAGGAAAGACAGAAGTTTGGAGCCAGAAAGCTACACGAAGAACCATGCTGTGAGCTTTGCACTGGCTGCTGGCAGCCAGGCCCCTGGCATGGCAGGAATGCTCATCCCCAGTGGGCTGGGCAAATGCCCTGAAATAAGGGGTGGGCTTGGTTTGCAGCTGTACCTGGGTGACCTCCTCAGACAGAGGCCAGAGGAAAAAGTGTGGCAGCTTCTCTAAATTATTAAGACCATCTTCATGGAAGAACAGTGTGTGTATCACATGGAGAGGCCCAGGAACCACAACAGACGCTGCTGCCTCCCTGCTCTCACCTGCGCTGCCAAGAGCCGTTATTTGCCTGCCCACGCACTTGCCATCACGAGTCTACAGACTCCCCGGACATGAAACCCTTTATTCACCCTTCAGGGCCAGATCCATCTCCCCCCTGTGGAGGGAGCGACACAGGGGTAGATTTCCCCTCTTACAGAGGAGGAAAATACCTGGGGACATGAGGGAATACAGCCGCCTGCTTCCCAGGGGTTTTATTAAATACTGGTGCACAGGGCAGTCACTGCCCTGGGTGAGGAGAAGCCCTCAGCCCCAGACTCCTGTGAGCAGCATCTCCCAGGATCCACTCCAAAGCTGGCCTCCAGCATTCACTCCCACAGTTGTGCTTTGTTAGTTGGGTCAGACGTGGGTGAGGGAAGCAGTGTAGCCATTCCAGAGAGCTCTGGGTGGAGATAGAAAACCAAGGCACAATGTCAATTGCCTTTGGGACAGACCTGTTGGCATCACTGCTCATTGCAGCCCATGTTCCCTGCCTTGAGCAAAGCGGCAGCATATGGAGCCCAGCAGGGATCTTCCTCATCCTGTGGTTCCCATCCCATGGACGTGATCCCACTGCTACCAGGACTGTCCAATATCAAGTCCAGCAGCAGTGCCTCTGTCACTCTGGTCCTGGCATGGTGGATTTTTCCCAACTGCAAACTGTGGTGGGAGCAAGAGGCAGAGGCAGCCTGCCCCTGCCTGCACCACCCAGCGAGGAGCGACCCCAGCGAGGGGGGACCCTGGCCCTCAGCAGGGCTGCAGCTGCCAAGTCCTCTCATCCTGGTGTTTCTTCCCCTGCTCCGGTGTGACGGGTTTCTCCTCTGGGAAGATGATGGTGGCATATTCAGTCTGGTCAACCAGCCAGGTCTCAGGGGGCAACTGGGCATGCTGGTCCCGCTGAAACTCCAGCACACCATAGTCCACAGTGGACACAGACACCACGGGGGGCTTTTCTTCCTTCTGCAAAGAAACCCCATCAGGGTGATTCATCATCCGGAGGTACCTGCCATCCCCAGCACAACCCCGCTTTTTACAGTAAGTGTCGACACCAGCTCTGAAGCATCCCAGGAGGGTGAGAGCAATACAAAGCAGGAAGACTCACAGACCTGGCATAGCATTTGCCCAAAGAAACTAGACCATGAGCCTCGGGGTCACCACTGAAGCTATGTGGGTCTCGGCTCTCCACCTCTGCAGGCAGGCTGGGCTGCCTGCCTGCTTAATATTTTCCCACCTCTCCACTGGGCTCCAAGCTGGTACTGAATGCACAAAGAGAGCCTGGAGCTGAGTCTGCTCAGCCCAGAGAGGGGAAAGCAAAGGGGAACCCTCTTGCTGCCTTCAGCTACCTAATGGGGTTGGAGAGAAGATGGAGCCAGACTCCTCCTGGTGTTGCCCAGCAAAAGGAAGAGAGGAAACAGGCATTAGCTGCAGCAAAAGAAATTTTAGCTTAATATATTGGCGGGGGGGGAAACACTTCCTCCCTTTTCCCACAGCAACTGTCAAAGATAACCCCTCTTTGGGCGAGGGTTGGACTAGAGAGGTCTCATCCTATCTCAGGCAGGTTTTTTGATTTTGTGATGGGGCTTTGTTGCAGGTGCAGAAAAGCAGTTGTAGCTGTGCAGAAAAGAACAGGCAGCATCAAAGACAGGAGAAGCAAGAAGCTTGTGAAGGGCTGATAAAGGGAGGCCCTGCACACCCCACACCCCAGCAATGCCACGTTGCTCCCCTGCAGCACGGCAGGGCGTCAGAGACGGAAAACTCACCGCTGGTGTGTTTTCACTTGGTGGTTTCTGCATATCTGCAAAGTAACCCATTTGGTTATAAGATGTTTGTGTGCCAAGACAGCATGAGCATCTGGGGCTGGGACTGACCGAGCCCCAACATCCTAGGGTAGCGCTGAACACCGCAACCCTTGCACCACACTTCCTCCTTCTCCACTCAGGCTTTAACACCTTGAGCATTACAAGGACAAGTGAGATACCAGCCTGCAGTCTAGGGTTTAATTTTGTTTAGTGGGATGTAATTCCTCAAGGGTTCCCTCTGGGACAGCCCCCCAGGGACCTGCAGCAGGGCTGAGGCGATTCCCAGTGCTGCATCAGGGAGACAAGGATTCCCAGGCAAGGTGCATGGGAGGGACTCGTGCAGCATTAAGGCGCCACACAAATGAGTGGTGCAGAGCCATGGCATGTGGTCTGGAGGCTCTACAAAGAGTGAGCAGGGCCCAAAACACCTTTCTCCCCTAGGCATGGAGATACCTGTCCCATGGGGTCATGCCACAGCTGAGTTTAGCATTACCCATCAGGTCCCCTGGCAGACCCCCACCCCTTGGCACAGCACGGCCCCCACAGGGGATCGTACCTCCTCTCCTGTATGTGACAGTGAGGTAGCTGAAGATCAGCAGCACAATCACGCCGGCCAGCAGCAGGATGCCCAGCAGCACAGCCTTGATATGGTCTGGGGGATTGCTTTCTTTCATCTCAGGCTCATCAGTGGCATTCATCTTGTCAGGGGCTGCTGCAATAGCCATCCAAAAAGGGTGGAACAAAACAGCAGGTCAGGAGTGTAAAATGGCCTCTACAATCCTTGTGAAAAGCAACAGGGGAACATGGGGGCTGTCCCCAGAAAGGACTTAATCCCAGGCAGCCTGCCACAGCCCTACCATCCTTCCAGGACCCTGAATTTGGGCTGACAAGGGGGATGTTTTGGCCATGTCCCATTCTTTCCCATCACAGGTGGTGAGGATGATCCCACAGTGCTGAGAACTGGGATGCAGGGGGCCAGGGCACTGATCTGCACCCACAGGCAGTCCTACAGCCTGACACCATGCCCATCAGAGTCCCATGGAAGACACAGCTTCCCCAAGCCTTCCTGCCACATCCTGGGGCCAGCACAATATCAGCTCACATTGGGAAGATATTTTCTGAAAGACAGTGATGTAGGCAGTGTTTTCCCTTTGTATAAAGGCCACCTTCAGCCCCACAAAGCCCACACATAGCCAAGCAAGGACATGGCAGATCTTGTTGTGCGGTCTCAGTCTCCCATACCATGGGAGGGCTACCAAACCCTCCTGGGGCATGGGTTTGCAACAACAGTATCCACACCAACACTGGATTTTTGAGGGGTCTGAGACCTGGTTGTCATCCCAAACACAATCTCTGTCCCCAAAGGAGCTGTTCCAAGGTAAAGGCAGCTCCCTGCACTGATCTCTTGCCTCATCCATGGGTAAGGACTTGCTCCTCCCTACAGCATCACTGGGAATACATCCCCAGAAGGATGGAGACCTCCTGCCTCAGGACTAGATCCAGCCACAATGTGGATGGGGAACACAGCCTGTGTCCCTGGGCCTCATGCAAAAGAGAGGCAAAAGGGCAAAGCTGTGTTCTCCTGACCCAGGGTAGGTCCTCCCCCAGCAGGGTACTGCCTGTCCTATGCCCTGGGGCTGCAGTGTGCTTGAGAGCCATAGTACCATGGGATGACACCAATGACCTGTCATCATCAGCTCAGCCCCCAGCCTGACCTGTGACAACTAGGTGGGACCGGTTGCTCTCCATCACTTTATCAGATTCAAAGAAGGCAATCAGTCCACAGTAGTAGGAGCCTGAGTCATTCTGGTGAAGGTCCAGGATCTCGATCTTGAAGGAAGGAGCACAGTTGGTGAGCAGGTATTTCTCCGTCTTCGTCTGGGGGTTGTTCCGGCTGATCTCAGCAATTTTTTGGCCTTGGCTGTTGTTGGTCTCCTTGTACCAATTGAGGCTGTACTCCAAGATGGAGTCATTCTCCATGGAGATATTGCAGAAGAAGATGGCTGATTCACCCACAGGGAGAGTTAACACTGCTGGGAAGAAGGTCACTGTTTGAGAGAAAGGAAACAAGGAACAGGGATGGTTACAGTGGGCACGGGCCTCAGAAACAGCTGTACCCCTCAGGCAGGAACCAGGGATGCAAAGAAGGTGAGAACTCACTGTTGTCCCTGCTAGTGCCCCATCCCATGGAGAGGTTATGAGCTCCTAAGCCTCAAACCCCACAGTTCCACACACTCCTTGGCTGTTTCAGCCTCAGCTCCTGAAAGCCCCTAAAGGGATTTACAAAACCTGCCAGCAAGCACTGGATATCCCAGCCCTACGCCATTGCCAGCCCTTGGCTCACCTGCAGACAGGTTCTGGGGTTTGCCAGTGGTGCAAGCAGCCTGACGCGTGGCCAGTCTACAGCATCACCCCAGATCACAGGGAGGTACACCAGCCCATGTATCTCCTCTCCTGAGTGGTGCCTACCAGCTGGAGGGGAACACAAGTGTAGTAACTCTACCATGAAGTGGTTTCAGCAGAGCAAATTGTACTCTGGGCTACCTAAAATTAACCCAGAACACCTGCACTGGGGAAAACAGACTTGGGGGGTTGTATTATTTTTAAATCTATGCTGTATTTTAATGTCTGAGTCATCCTTCCTCCAGCTGATGTTGCCTCTGAAAACAAGTCCCAGGCTGAGGCAGCACCCTGTGGTGCAGCCCATCACATGCCCAGCTGCCTGCTGGGTGCTCCAGCTCTGCCCACTGCTCCATGCTGGGAGCACTGGGCAGGTCAGGACTGGCCAGTGCATGATGTTTGCCATCCCCAGCCCAAGACTGTCTGCCAGGGGAGAGTGATGTGGAGCTCATGATGATGTCTTCATAAGCACAGCGTCTAAATATACACAAATGTTACGGAAAACTTATTTTACATTTTTGAACGGAAGTTAGAGATGGGATCATGGTCATACGCCTGTTTGTCCTGTAGTGAATGCTTGATTGTTTCCTCTACAATCTGTTGTTTTCTGGCTACTTAGCCATTTTTTAGACGTAAGGGATGGGCACATCATCCCCTTTTCAAGACTATCCTCTGGCTTTTTCTGCTCTACTGATTGTGGCGGTTTATTATTTGACTGATTCATGTGCCTATAAAATACAGAGAAAAGCAAGATCCCTACCTACAGAACCTAAACAAGAAATATTAAAGCTATTTTCCTCCTTTGTTTCATAACACCATCTAGGTAAACTTCCTTATGTCACTGAAATGATTCCTGTCCTTGGAAAGCAAACAGCATGTTACCCTGAAGAGGTAACTGGGGATTTTGTCCTTCCCAGCTGCCTGGGTCTTCCTCATCTGTCCACGGGCAGTCAGGCACCAACCCTGGGGAGTCCTGGCCAGGTTTACCAGACTGATACCAGCACAGAGGCCAGCTGGCCACAAGCACAGCCCCCTCGGCCCTTCACACCAGCACTGCTGTTTCACCACATTTCCCTGCCTGTGACCTCAGTGGGTTCATCTTCCCCGGGCAGCAGGGAAGCTGCGAACATGGGCCAGGGTCACAACACCCCAGCTCATCCAGCTCCATCCAGCAGGACAAGGCAGATGCTGCATTAACTTTTGATAGGAGCAATAAAAAGCAGGAAGAAGCATTTTTCATATGGGAAGAAATATTTTACAATGAGGGTAGTGAAGCACTGGAACAGGTTGCCCAGAGCAGTGGTAGAGGCCCCATCCCTGGAAACATTCAAGGTCAGGTTGGACAGAGCTCTGAGAAAACTGACCTAGTTGCAGATGTCCCTGCTGACTGCAGAGGGCTTGGACTAGATGACCTTTAAAGGTCCTTTCCAACCCAAAGCATTCTCTGATTCTCCAATTCTCTGATTCTCTGATTCTATGACTAAGCAATTCAAACCACTAATGCTTTTTTTTTAAAGTCCCTACCATTAAATTTATCTTCCTTTTTCAGATATCATCACCGACAGCAGCCTTCGGGCTTGCAAGCAGAGTTAGAAAGTCCCTCCCATCCTTCCAGCACTGGTCTGAGGCCACAGGACCATGACCATCACCAACCAGAAAAGGAATTGGAATGATTTATTGAACATATACAGGATTAGATGGAAAACTGGGCTGAGAAATGAGGGATGAGACCAAACAGGCGGAGGGAGGGAGTGTCCCAGCTCCCACAGGCAGCACTAGCTGCAACAGTGCCCACACCAAAAAATGTCATTTTTGCAGTGTTCTGTGTTTCTTGTATTTAACGGGAAATATTCAGCAGGCTTGAGGCTTTGTTTCCTACCCAGCGCTGCTGCCAGGAATGAATTAAATGCTCAGAGGACTTCTGAAAGCAAAGGTTGGGTTTACATGTTTCCCTGCATCTTCCCAGAACCAGAGGTAACACCTACTCCAAAGGATGCCCAGCCCTGTGGCCACCATCGGGGCAGAAAACAGCAGATGCCACCAAAGGAAGAGCTAGCCTGGGAGGAAGGCAGGACATGGCTTCATCAGGGCCCTCGCTTGCTCTGCCCAGACTCACTCATTCCCTTCCACCTCCCCTTCTCCCCCCAGATTTCAGCCTGAGCAAAACCACATGCAGGATCCTGACTCCCTCAGGGTCAAGTTCAAACCCAAGGGCACAACCTGAAACTGTGAGAGCCAGAGCAGAAAAGCCCCCACCCCACATGGAGCAGGCTCAACACCAAACCCCAACCGTGGCCAGTGTGCCCACACCACAACTCTGATGCGGACACCACACACTGGAGACCTATGCCCTTCTCCATCCTTTCATCCCATTTCTACCCTGAGCATCTCCATTTTCCTTGCTCCAGCCACACATACCCAGAAGCTTTGGGTTTTCTGCCTTGCTGGTGCCAGAGCTATTTTTAACTACAAAGCTCCCAGCCCTTAAACATTTTCCACCAGCTGTGAACATCACGGACTGTGCCATCAAGCACGCCATGCTCCAGTACCTACCCCGGCGGCAGAAGACCAGCTCAGGGCCACAGCAGAGCAGGACAATGCAGAGGCTGGCGGTCAGGGCCATTTCCATGCTGCCCCATGTCGTCTTTGAGGCA
Organism: Ceryle rudis; assembly: GCA_033439905.1. Lineage (NCBI taxonomy): Eukaryota > Metazoa > Chordata > Aves > Coraciiformes > Cerylidae > Ceryle > Ceryle rudis. The sequence continues at coordinate 13,995 of JAAGNO010008874.1, forward strand.
CCTGGAGCCATGGTGAGCCAGACAGTCCCCTGCCCAGGTAGGTGTGCTGCGCCAAATCGTGCCGTGCCACACCGAATCGTGCCGTGCCGCACCGAATCGTGACGTGACACCCCCGCCTCTCTCTGTGCTTCCTTCCCCACAGTGGTTGTTTGTTCTCCAGCATGCGCAGCCTGGGCTGGGGTGGAAATGAAACATGCCCATCTCTGCCCCAGAGGGAAACTGTGTCTGCCTCCCTCCCCCAGCTTCCTCCCCACAGAAGCAGGGATCAGCTGAGCCCCTTCCCCTCCCAGCACGCTCCCACACAGGCACCCAGGTGCTGAGCAGCAGAGATGGGCACCACTAAACCCACACGCTTTTGGGGGAAAGCTTCCAGGGATAGGGCAGGCAGGGACCACAGGGGACATGTCCTCGGGTCCAAGCCTGGCCCATGTGTAAAAGGTCTGTCATGGGTGCCCAGGCATCCATGGGTGCTCCCACTTGGTGCCCACGGCAGTGGGGTGTAGGGGAAAGAAAGAAAGAGGAGAAAGAAAGAGAAATAAGGAAATAAAGGAAAGAAATTAAATAAATTAAGGAAGAAAAAAAAGAGAGAAGAAAGAGACAGAAATAAAAAAAAAAAAGAGAAAAAAGAAAAAAGAGAGGAGAGGAGAGGAGAGGAGAGGAGAGGAGAGGAGAGGAGAGGAGAGGAGAGGGGAGGAGAGGAGAGGAGAGGAGAGGAGAGGAGAGGAGAGGAGAGGAGAGGAGAGGAGAGGAGAGGAGAAGAGAAGAGAAGAGAAGAGAAGAGAAGAGAAGAGAAGAGAAGAGAAGAGAAGAGAAGAGAAGA
>JAAGNO010008876.1:0-13085 GCA_033439905.1 Ceryle rudis
CCCAGAAAGCCACAGGCACCGTTGTGTCCGCCCCCCTGGCCCCCCCCCCCCGCCGCCCGCCTCCCCCGGTGGGGCACGCGGGGCCGCAAACAAGGTCCCCAAAATAGCCCTTCGACGGAGGGGGAAAGGGTCCAGCCGAAGGGCGAGGTCCTGGCCTCACACACCTGGTGAGGTACGGCGGCATTCCCCGAGGCCTAAGGGATTGGTTGGGGGGGGGGGGGAAGGAAGGCAACACCCCCACACTCCCGACACCTTCCACCTTCACCCGAAAGAAGCCCAGGCCTGACCTTCGCCCATCAGCTGTATGACCCGTTCCCAGGGGTAGCCGTGCCCGCGAAGGACACCTCGACCGCCACCCTCCACTCCCCCCAGCGACACTCCCCCCCGCGGCCTTCACTGGGGAGGGCAGGGTCCCTTTGCCGGGAGGGGGGTCGGCAGCGCCCAGCCCAGCCCCAGCAGCGCCTTTGTTGTCGCCGGGCTTCTCCCCACCGGAGACCGCCGGGGCTGGATCCGCCGTACGGGAAAAGAGACACCCCCGGGAACCAGCCTGCCCTTTTCGGGACTGGGGATGACCCGCATCCCATCCTCTCATCAAATGGGGGCGGTGGGGAGAACGAACAAAATGGTGAACTAGGGCATTGCAAAGCGTCACCGACCCATTGACTTTCACACCCCCTCCTCCGTTTAAAGACCATTAATCGTCGTGTTCGTCTCCCCACACCCCAAGGAGCAGCAGGCGCACGGTAGCTCCACGAACAGATAAATCACGTCCCCAGGGCGGGGTGGGCGACGATGAGCCCCCTCAAGCCGAGCCCACAAAGGAAACGAGGACTGAGAGGGTACGCGGCCCGAGAAGAGATAGGAATGAAGAAACAACCCCGATCCCACTTACTTCGTCCTCGGCTCCAGGGCCAGCGGTGACTGTCGGTGGCAGTGGGCGCTGCCGGCGGAGCCTGGGCGGTGCGTGCGGGTCTCTGTCCCGGCCGGTCCCCTCCCTCGCCTTATCCCCGGCGGTGCGGTTCTTCCGCGGGGCGGGCCTGGGGTCTGCGGAGTGGGCCGGAGGTGGTGCTTAACACCCGGGAATGAGGGTGCGGGTGCCGGTGTCTGTATCGCCGCCTCCTCTCTCGCCGGCCCGAAGCCGCCCGCTCCCCGGCCCTAAGTGAGCCAACTCACGGCAAACTTTCACCCTTAGCAACCTCGCGCAGGGATCCGCACTCCCGCCCAGCGTCATGCGGCGGCGGAAGGCGGGACGGAACTACTTCTCCCTCCCCTATCCGCCTGCTCAGCTCCGCCGCCGCCCGTAGGGCGCCGGCGACTGGTGGTGATTTGATTCCCCTTTTCTCCCCTTCCCCCCGGCTACCGGTGTAACAGCCACAGCGGGGGAGGGAGGGGGGCGCTGCCAGTCGCCTGGCACAGGGGACTCTCTTGACTCTGGGCACCAGGGGAAGGAAGGGGCAGGGGGTTTAGCGGTGGCGAGGATTGCCCTGAGGATTTCCCCAAGCGGCTTAGCCTGAGGCAAGGGGGGCGCAGCGGGGTGATCGAACGGGAGTGGAGAGGGAAGGAATCTGCCGGCATTGTCCTCGCCCTCGCACACGACGGCGCTTGACCGCAGTTGCCACAGCAGAGGCCGGGGGGCCCAGGGCTGTCCGGCCCTGGCGTGAGGGGGACCCTGGGGAATTCGGTCAAGTTCCCTGCACAACTCCAGGGAATTCCTGCGCTGGAACCCCCAAGTTCCACTAACGGCACAGGCTGGAGAGTTTTGGGGGTGAGGGAAGCAGGCAACACCGGCTCCTTCCCACGCTGCAAACCTCTCGGGAACCCCAGCCCTGTGACAGGCACGGGCGGAGGGGGCGGCGGGCTCAGGTCCATCTCCTCAGGTAACAACGGGTAGGGCCAAGTGAGGCCTGCCAGTGTCACCTCAGAGAGGGCAGAGGGAGGCCCGACCACCTCTACAGCCCCGTACCCCAGCACCCTGAGGCAAGGAGGGCGTCTCAGCACCGCCGGCACCACGCTCCCCACCCCGCGGAGCAAAACCCGCGGACTACTTTTTTTTTCGCACGCCTGTACGCCTCCGCCTTCAGCGGAGGGCCGGATCGGCCACGGCGGCGAGGAACCCGCAAGGTGCGCGAGTGGCGGCCGTGCTAAAAATAACTGCTGCATGCTAGCAACAGCCTTCTCATTGGCTAGCCGGCCCCGGCGGCGATTCGGATTGGCGTGCTGCCTCAGTCAATGAGTCGAAAGGGGAGAGTGCCGAGGGGCGCGGCGCCGGGGGCGCCGGGAGTTGTAGTCGCCAGAGCGACCGCGGCCTTGCACTGACTGGGCCGCCGCGGTCCCGCACCGCGGGAGTTTTCGAGGGCTCTCTCCGGGCAGCGCTCGCCCGCCGCGCCGGCCAGCAGAACTTTTCCTCAAGCCAGCGTTTGTGTCCCGCTCTGGGGAAGGACAGTCATAGATATAGCCATCCCCACAGCCGGCAAGGAACCTGTGTTCTAAACCAGACCTACCCTTACTTCTCAGGGACATGAAGAAAAATCCCTACAGGCCACCTATTCTACATCCGAGACGACCACCTCAGAGAGACAACACTTGCAAAGGGCAAGAAAAGCTCCAAAGAAGTGGCAGGGACACCAAGAAGGGCATTTCCAGGCTCTCCCAGCCACGAGCCAGCCTTCTTCCTCAGCGAACCAAAGAGAGAACCCATCTCAGTGACCGAAGTGCAACCGCAGTCACTATTGCAGCAGGGACTCATTGCCTGGACCTTGGCTGGGTCTCTCCAATCCTTTCCTCTTTAATCCTGGTTCTGAAGAATTCCCAAGAAAATCTCATTGTGGGATCACATTCCATCTTGAAATCAGATCATCTCAATAACACAGCTATGTTCAATTGCTTAATTTATCACCTATTTTCAAAAGGGACAAAGACCACAGACTCTTCCTGAGCAGCTCTGTGTCCCTCTGATTAAGTAATTCTCCATAGTAACTGTCCCCCAAGTGCAAAAATACAAGTTCCTCTCTTGTCCTGTTTCCACAAAGACACTCAGCATCATTCTGGGTTTGGTTTGTCCTCCCTCACTCAGGAACCCTCCACCTTAGGTACTGCTTTTGCCACCAGAGGGGACTTTTAAAGCCAGCCAACACCACAGAGATCTGTCCATGCTGGCCCTCCCAGCCACAGTGCTACAGCAGCCAGCCATGGTCATTTTCCCCCAGTTAAAGAAAAAAAACCCAACAACTTTAGAAGTTGGGGTGGTTTTGTTTTTTTGTTGTTGTTTCATGCTTTTTTTTTTTTGTTTCTTTGGGTTTTTTTTGTTTGTCTGGTTCGGGTTTTTTCTTTCTTCTGCAGGGGAAGAGGAAGAAAAGAGGAAAATTTGAGAGCTATTATGAGCAGCCTTATTTTCATCACTCCTAGCTTAAAACAGATTGAATTTTTTTTCTAATACTCCCTTGCTTTGCTGGAAATAAAATCACAGCATCAGCCAGGGATCATGAAACTAAAATGACCATGCTATTTTTAGCATCATTAAGAAAAAAGGGCAATTACATTTCTAAAATTCTATTGTTGTTTCAATAAGGTGTTACTAAGAGGGTGTCGCATTAGAGTCCTTTAAAATACTTGCGCCTTGATCGCGCTCCTTTAATTATCATGTCGCCCTGGTACACATGCAGGCAGAAGAATTCTGTCACAGTATCTGCTCACACATCCTCAGCCATTTGGCTATGACGTCAAAGCAAAGCTACTGAGTCACGTGCACATGGGGAGGGAGGGAATCACCAGGCCGCCAGGACAAAGCTCGTTTTGCTGGGTTATTTAATGCCAAGGAAGGGCAGTCAGGTTATAATTAAACATAATTAACACTGCCATACCCTGAATCCTCTTTACATTCCAGTCAGGTGACAACCTCAAGGAAATGAAAAATTCTTTCCTGCTATAGGAAGAGACAAACAACATGTCCAGCTGATCCCTGTAATGAGAAAAGCTAAGCTCCTACACAGATAAGGTTTCTGAAGCAGGTTTTTGTGTGTGTGGTTCCTGCAGGGAAAGCCACAGGTAAAGACTCCAGGCCTTTGCCTACCTTTGGTGGTTTTTTTAAAGGGAATGCTTTGGGCACAAGGGCTTTGTCATGACAAGGTCTAGAGGATTCAAAGGACCAGAGGTGTGTTACGGAGCTTGGCTGTAGCTGGTAGTTGGCCCGATGAGGCACGTAACAGGGAACATCTACGTTTCAGAACACAGCAATGCCTTGTCAGTACTGGCAACAAAAGAGGCCAGTTACTTAATAGGCCAAGAGGTCCCATGATCTCCCCCCCCAAGTAGTTGAAATAAAGGGATTTTTTTTTTTTTTTAAACTCATATAACAACCTTTTGACTAAAAAAAAAAAAAAAATGTGATAACCCTACCTAGAAAAGTAGCAGCAGAAATATACATTTAGCTCCATGCAATTAGGGTTTTCAGGCAGCACCACAGGGGTTCCACTGCCAGAGCCACAGAGCATCCCTCCCACCCTTCCCCACAGCTGTCACAAAAGTGCTTCACAGCTGGCAACCCAGGAGCCCCTGAACCAGGCTGCTTAAGACTCTATGGTCTTATGAAGCCCTTGCAGAGCTTGGCAGACACACAGCAGCAGGACAGGTCTTGTTTCATTGCCCCCTCTGCAGGGAAGCTTGCCCTTTTAGTATGTGCTCTGGTCTCCAGTGCTGCCAGGAAATCTCCTTCTACTGAACAGTAACTTTAAAATCTATTTAGGTAAGAAAAAACACACATTTCTAGGGGTGCTGCCTGGGTTTCACTTGCTGGTGAACAGAAATCATTACCATGCAAGCAAGGCTGAGTTTTTCTGGGCTACCTAAGTGTATCCATTACTCTTGCCTGAACAAGCAGCTCCAGGGCAATGTCCTGGCCATGCTCTGAAAGTACGAGAAAGGCAGCAGTGCTGAACTCATCTGAGCACTGGCAGCATTTGGCGTCCTCCCCAGAGCTGTGTGAGCAAACAAGGCAAAGGGAAAAAAGCCTGTCCCTCCCTCTCTCCACCTGCCCAGCAACTCAGAACAACTAGAAATGGCATCTTAACTCCCTGCTGCCATGACGCAGACCAATATACCCAGCAGTTAGAGTGAGGGCACTGGGAGTGACAAGCAAGTAAGTATGCTCAGCCACTTTTCGGGGCAGGACGGATGGGGACACTCCCATCTCTGTAGCAACCCTTGCCTGGCTGATCCTGCAAAATAATGAGGAACAAGGGCTGCTCTCAAATTAGACCTCAGGGTCCCTGCACCAGGGGCAGTAACTCCAAGATAATAGAAGTAATTCAAATTTAATTTCCCTCTACTTTCACTGAACAACTTTTGTTATCTTAGAAACTTCCAGGAAAGAAAAAAAATATGTATGCACCTTCTGCATTCCTAGTGTGATAGCTTGGGTAGCAGGACTGAGAGCAAGTGATAAATTCTGGTTGAAGTGATAAAGTTCCAGGTACAAAAAAATCTGCGTATTATGCCCTGCTTTTAAAGGAATAGAGAATTTAACACAGCTGATAGTGGCTCTGACATGGGCCTCCCAGTCAGGAACAAGAGGAAGCTGCTAATTCAGGTAAAAATGCTTTGAGAGAGTGGGTTTGCTGGAACCAGAAACACAGTTCGCTCTGAACATTGGCAAATGGAGTCTACATTAGTAAAAATTAACCAGAGGCTGTGTCAGGGAACCAAGGTACAAGGAAGAAGACATATAGATACTCTTAGGACTGCAAAATGCTCAAAAGAGAAAGCTGACAGAATTAATAGGGAGGAGAGGAGGAACAGCTGAGATGGCTGTAGGACCAGTCATAGCTAGAGCCAGCTGCAGCAGAAACAAATTACTTTTAAGGGATAAATAACCACAACTTGTCTGCTTGTTTTCTCTCTGATAACAGAGATCACCCAAATGGCTGGAGCAGGTAGAAGAGGCATTTAAGCTGGAGGGGAGTTAGAGAAATCAGTACTAGTCTCAGGGGAACAACTGAAATCCCAGAAGGGGAGTGATAGAGGCTCTGCACCCTGAGACTGCACAAAGAGAATCCTGTCACTGTAGCACATGCTCTGCTCAGGCTATGAAGACTAAGGATGACAGAACATGCTGAGCAAGGACCCTAATTTAACCATCTGAGGAGTGCTCACACCAATAGAGAACTCAGTTCCACCCCTGCATAAAGACACCCGTTCCCAACTCTCTGCTGAGCCAACAGACTGCTTTTAGCCTCAACTGGTATTTGACAAACAAGCAGTCTCTGGTTTTCAGCATGCATATGGCTAATAGCCTAGAACACAATAGTTGGTTTCCAGTTACAGCAGGGAAGGCTTTAACTTATTCACAAGAACAGGATAGCGAGTCAAATAGCTTAGTAGGTTTTAGAAAGGGATTGGATGTTTGCACAGTGAAACATCCACAGCTGTATTAGCTAGGATAAAGGTTACAAGCTCAGTGATCCTCATGCTATGGGACAAAATGATCAACAGCTGGGATCACAGGAAGACAAAAGCAATAGCCATTCCCTGAAGCTCCTTGCAGCAAGGTCACATGGCCATAAGCAGACACTGTCAGAAACCAGACAACCCATTTTGCAGTTCTAGCTGGACTAATCCTGTGTCCCCAAAAAGCTGCAGAGAAACTAAGCACAGAATGATCTGGACAGAAATTGTTGTTATACACCCCCACCCCCCCCAAAAAAAAAAACAAAACAAAGAAACCCCAAAACCAACCAATGAAAAAAATACAAAGAAGAAGCTTTATTGGTATGCATCCTACAGAAATGGTTACAAAAAAGAGCCTTGGATTAATCTGTCAAAGAAAACATGGAACAGCTGTGCTCTCCCTAGGAAAGCACCAGCCATGAGCAGGTTCCTTACAAATCAGGGCAGCATGGAAATACACTGGAGGAAGGGCAGAGGGGAACAGATACGTGGGATTGCTGCTCTGTTCCTCAGTACTGATGCATGGGGCAATTTCAAACAAATGAGGAGGTCCGGTAGGAAAAACTGCAATGTGTTTCCCCACACCAGAAACAGCACTTGCTTTTTACTGAGCTGGTCACCTCCACGTGTAAATACTTGTTCAACAGGATTTCTATAGCAAACTGGGGCAGCTACTAACAGAGCTTCTGAAAAGGCGAGAGACAGTATCCTCATTTGCTCTTTCTGATAGTCAGTTCTGATCAGGTTTCAGTTCCCACTCAGTCCATTACTTCTACAACCCCAAGTACACTACTGAATTCATACTGCTTTAGAAAAAAAATAATCAACTGTTTTTCAATAATAGTAAAGTCCAGAGATGTTCCAAGACCCTCTTGCCAACCCAACAGGAGATGTAGCCACCTACGGATAGGATCACCTCTTCTTGAAACCATACTTTTTTCTTTCATAGAAGAGATCTGTCTTGGAACTGCCCAAGTTGACAATCTTAGGGCAACCATCTCTCTGTAAGAAGAAAAGAATTACATTAGGAAATAGGCAAACAGAACAGTATCATCACTCGCATAGTTCTAGTAGGTTCTCAGTTACCATGCTCCTCACCCTGTCCTCACCACACATTTCAAACACCTGTGCAGACTCCCGTTCTGGTTACTACCAAGAATAGAGTGGAACAGAGAAGAGGATGGATGCCTTTTTAACATCACTCTAGGATATTCTCTTCCTCGGGGTAAAGATGGAAAACAGCTCAGATAACATAAACAGTTTAATGGAAAGGATGCTCAATGCCTCAAGATGGGATTCTTTCTAAATTGGGTTACACAGAATTTATAGGGCCCAGAGGAATAACCTTTCCTTAGACAAGAAGAATTGTGTTGCCACTGAGCCATTCCAGTGTTTAGGGACCCCTCTTCAGCTGTGAAAGCAAAACTGAATCTCAGATTTCCCGAATCCTGGATTCGCAGAGGCTGTATGGTCATCTTAGAAGAGGACAGCTATTCACAGAAGCTACATGGGTAAGTTCTTGTACCTGAATTCCAGTAGATGATAAGAAAAAGCCCAAGAAAAGCAAGAAGAAGAGATGGGGAGACCCACTTTAGAGGTGTGGTTGCAAAGACAAATCAGAGATGCATCTCTTGGTGTATCAGGAAACACTTGTCCATGGGTCACCTGAGCCCAGAATCTGCGTAACTTTTGAGGGCAAAATACTGTGTCTGGCAACAGCAGCTGTGAGGGGCCCAGCAGGCAGAGGGACACATGTCTTTGGCTGTTTTGTAAGACTGAGTGGATGAGATTTAGAGTACCTCTGGGCAGATGTCAGCTGCTGTAGAAACTGAACTCAAGCTGCTCCATCTATACCTGCTCCTGTGCAGGAGATGCAAAACAGTGGGGAGGGAGGGTCTGCATGGTAGAAATAACAGGGTGGGGAAGAAATCATCCCTCCCCCATACAGCTGCCACAACCCATCTCCAGCTACTGTCTCCTTATGTGATTTTGAACCTCAATAGTAGAGGACTCTTCCAAGCCTTGCCTCCCACGATCCAGGGAGTCAGTGACAATCTTGACAGCATTATTGTAGGGCTCTGTTCATTCTTCCACCTCCTCCTATGGAGGCAGCACATGAACATGCTCCCGTCCCCAGGAAAAATTAGGTTTTGCAACTGAGAGCTGTCCTGGATGACAAGGTGAGATTTTGGCTCTTACCCACAGATCACAGTGGGGTGAAGCAGTATCTCATTCCTCCCTCCATCAGCACAAATGAAACAGGAGTAACCCTTTGCCTTGTGCCCAACGGCATTCCACCTCCTTCCTCCATTTTAGCATTTGATTTCTTGCTGCACTGTATTTTCCACTCTCTCTTAGGATCATGGAAGTGCTGTGACTGAAACTTTGGAGTGTTAGAGCTTCAGGTATAAATCTCTGTCCATCTGCTGTTCTTATTCACATCAGCACCAGCTACCCTAATTGTGAGAGGCAGCATACTTAACTTCCCTCATTCTGGTCACCCTAAACCTGTGCCAGCTCTTTTCAATCCTGCAAGTCAATCATATAAATCTGCATTTCATATCTGCAACTTCACATCTGCAATGATCCCTAACATTTGGCTTTACTAGTACAGTACAACTGTCTTCATCCACAGCAGCCTTCACTTAGCTGTCAAAATACCTGTTTTGACTTATTCTTCTGCTCCTCCAGCTACACATTTCCCACAATCCTCCCTTGCAGAGCAGCTCGCTATTTCACACCTATCAGCTAAAGGTGAACTTAGGTTATGAAAAATACCTGTTGGGAATCAATATGAACCAGTAAAAATAAAACTGAGTCTATTTTACTCATGACTTACCAAGCCAGGTGTCTTGTTTCCAAAGGCAAGTGAACAAAATTATTGTTTCTCACAGGATTTCTAAAGTAGGAGGCAGCAACACCATCACAGCACTTCTATCCATATTTAGATACTAAGCAAGATTATGGTCATGTCAGATCTAATGGCTAAATTCAGACGAGGACCTCCCCCTGTCCTGAATTTAGCTGCAGGCCTCTAGAGAAAATGTAGGCACTGCAGAGAATTAAACCAGCACCTAACTCATATGAGCATGTTCTTCTAAATCAACCTAAATCCTTTTCTCAGGATATTCTCCACTATCATTAGGTGTGCTGGAGATGTCACCTGCAAAGCAGCAAAACCCAAACAACCTTCAACAAATACTCTCATAGTTATCAGGCCTGTATTCTGGGGATACTGCAACTCCAAGCAGCATGTTCTTCCTTCTCCCCAAGTTCTTTCTCCCACTTCATTTGCAGTTCTTCACATCCTGCACTCATCGTGTTGGATATTAACAAACAATTTACAAGGGGTGAAGAGGTGCCTTGTTTCACATGCGCAGCAACAACCTTTCAGTACAAGAAGAGTAGAAAAAGATTCTAGCACTGACTATAGAAATAAGGGATCATTATACTGAAAAGTGTTAGCAGAAAAAGAGATGTCTGCAACATAGGCCATTCCAGAAAATAATAATAAAAAGTCACATCCCACTGAAAATGTACAAGAAACTTTAAACTTGTAAAATGCAATTAGTAGTGCAGAGACTGGACACTAGGGTCTAGCTTTCTGCTGTTATCCAAAGGAAAACGCAGGTGGTGGTTCCATAGGCCTTGCAGTGCTGTACATGTCCTTGGTCAGCAGCTGATAATGGACTTCCAGCAAGGAGCTGCTCCCACTACTGTCTTTGCTGTGTCTGGAGTATCTCTGACCCTGAAAACACCTAGGCTGAGAGATCCAGTAAGGTAACAACTTAAAGTGGTAACTTGCAGTGTGAGGACTAAGTGGACCGTGAACACACAGTGCAAAGTAGTCAAAGATCCTTTGGGATGAAGAGAGTTACAATACCTCAAAACTCTACGGTATCTCAAAATGCTTTGCAAACATGGACAACTACCAACAGAGGAAGAAAGGTGTGAGGTAATGAAAACTAGTAATGATATTGGCAGTAGTAACCTAAGCGTCCCGTGTCCCAACACTAATTTCAGTAGCTCCAAGCCCCTTAAAAGTAAGTAGGGCTACTAAAGACAGAACCAATTCAAGAGGATACTGGGTGACAACGTACATCTTTTTCCTGGATGGTACACTCCTTGCAGTAGTAGGCATCAGACACTCCTGGACCCCCGCAGATCACACAGCGCCCTTGGTAAGAGCCGTAGTTACACTCATCACATATGCGTACGAGGGTGCAGGGCCGCACGTAAGAGTCACAGATCACGCATTTGCCATCACCTGCAAGCACAGCAGAGCTTATGGTTACAGAACAGAGGAAAAAAAGCTTCCTGGTCAAAGAACACACCTCTACACTCAAAGACGACAAAACTGAACTGCAGAAATGTATCTGGCAGGCACAGGGTGCAACTTTTTATTTGCACACAGACTTGAGAAGAACAAGGACCAGCAGCCAGCAGTCCTTGAGTTGTATTTATTCATGCATTCACAATCAGAGAAGTAACCCAAAGTCACTGCTTCTACAATTAACCAACATCTGCTTAGACCATACCATTACTTTTACTCTAGAACTCTTCCTGAATTTTTCACTTGGGAAAAAAATGCTGGACTGACAGGACTAGCATCCTTACCCACAAAGAAACAGCAGTGTAAGTTTCTCCCACAGGGCCACATCAACAAAAGTCTGGAGTTACTATCCTCAGAGAGTCGAGATAAGAGATTGTACTCGTGGTCCCTTTAATCCTTCATTTGTGAGAAGGCCAAAGAGCACACTGGCATAAACAGCCATTTCACAAAAGTTGCTCTTGCTTTCTCAAAAGGAACAGAGTGAAACTCAAGTACTACTACCATAGGGGCATGCAGCCATCAGATGCCATTGACAGCCTGTGTCTGCTGGACCTTATCCAAAACACTGACCTAGGGATGAAAGTTCCCAAGGCATCTAAATCCTGACTCCCACAAACAGCTCATGAAACCTTCACTTAAATCTACTACCAATGGGAATCTGTTACACTGATGAGTGCTCTTGAATACAATCTTGTTGCTTCAGACTGTGCTACTCCCCACTTTGCTTATTTTCATACTATTTTTTAGTCACAACCATGTCGTCTTACTTGGTCTGTTCCCCTCAAGGATCTAGTGACAGATCATACTTTTTCTTCCCTTCTACAGTTTAGCACTGGTATTTGATTCTGTGGGGTTTTTTTCTGCTCTAACTCTAGATATTCCCCTGTCCTTGTTCCTTACTTTTCTAGATGCTGAAGTAAAGTTTTCTCAAGGTGTGAAGAAGTTGGATTCAAAAAATGCCTTTTTTTTTTTTCTTGTTTTGAAATGATCAGGCTGATCATTTTGTACTACAGAGTACAAGGAACGAATCAATAAATCACCATGGCCTCAGCTACTGAAAATACCAGCAGTGTACAGTCTAGAATAGTATGCATCTGTGTGACATAACTGTGTGATGCTATTTGAGCACAGAACTTTGTAAGTATTCGTTGATTTACACTTGCAATACACAAGTAACTGTTCCCATCTCAAAAAGTAACATCAAGTTAATGGAAAATAGAATCCAATCCCCAAATCCAAACTGCATGCTCTAACCACAACACCGTGTTCTCAAGCAACTACACATAGAAGCTATACTTACATTTTTCGCAAAGTCTTCCAATTGCTGTAAGAAGAAGAAGAAAAAAAATTATTTGTGGCAGAAGCAGGATAAAAATATAAGTAACTACAAGCTTGAATGTCAAATAATTATATTCTGCAGTGAGAAGTCTTAAAAAAAAGTGAACCACAGAAACAGTCAAGCATAAATACAAACATATTTATGATAAGCAGTATATATCCTTCTACAAACTTATACCAAGATCAAAGTTCAGATGCACTGTGAATGCACAATGACACCCACTGACAGTAAGAAAACCTACATTCATTATTCCATTTCAAATATAGCCAGTGTACCTGACCTAGGGAAAACCTATACACAGAGCCTTGGCGTAGCTTTTACGCTGGTTTTAATGGGGGGGAAAAAAACCCCAAAAAACAACCAACTCCACAACAAACCAACCAACCAAAAACACCCACAAAACCCCCCAAAACAACAACACAAAAAATCCCCCAAGTGTTTGTTTAAGGCAACCCAAATAGCTTTTTCATTTCAGAACATGAAGGCAGTTAAACATATCTTAGTAGAAGACTTCTTTACCATTTAGTAGGGTAAATTTTGATCCAAGTGACAAGAATAAAGCTCATTATCTGTATAGAGGCATAACATGGAAGATTATTTTATCTTGCAGCCAGAAATATGCTCTAAGTAATGGCTGAAGCCTTCAACTAATTCTTCTGGTTGGACTGGTAAGGCCAACGCAACGAGGGTAAAGTACATCAAAATCGTCTATTTCTGCTTACAGCCATAGACTCCATATGCCTTTCCTCCCACACGAGGAAGAAGAGGCTGCGGTAACGCACGAGCTAAAGCCATTCAGCTCTACGGAGAGAGGCCCAGGACCTTCTACCCGTCAGGACGAACCCGTTAGCGCCTGGGGTCTTCCTGACAGAGCCTCCTCTCCCTCTGCGAGGGAAGAGCCCATAAACCACAGCAAAACACATAAGTAAAAGTGAAATAAAATAGGGAGGAGCAAGGCGGGCGCCCCTCCCC
>JAAGNO010008877.1:22812-44137 GCA_033439905.1 Ceryle rudis
GTCATCATTTTTGTTCATCTCGTTTTCCCTTCTCCAGCCTATGAGTGCAAACAAACCCAAGTCAGATCTTTAACCTCCTTAATTTGGTGCAGTTGCCTGGATGTCCATACAGCAAGGCTGATTTAATTCATCCTTGGGTCTTCAAAGGACCCTTTAAAAGCAATTAAAGACCAGATGAGGGGGATATTAATTTCCAATTAAGCCAATTTAGCTCTATTCAGAAGTGCCAACTTTTGCCCAGCTCAGTGTTCTGCATTCTGTGTACATGGTGGCAACACAACAGGAAAGAAATTAGAGAACATGTTGCCCAAGATCAGGACAATTTCTTGGAGCTGTGTTTGTACAGTACCTAGTATAACAGGGACCTTTGCCATATGAGGTTCTTAGATGTACATTTCTTTTTTAAGACAATATTTAAGAGTCTCTATCACGTTAAGCATTCCATCCCACATCTACTGCTAAGAATTTGGTCCCAAGACCTAAGATGAGTAACTTCCCTGCATTGCACAAAACATCACACGGTTGAGAAAACGACGTTGAAGTTGGTTGCAGTACTTGGTGTAATTTTAGTTCAGCTGCAGAATTACACTGGGCAGGGATTCAAGACAAGGGTTCTAGTCTTGGGCAAGCTGCTGCCTTAGGGGAGGACTGGCCTGAGCCACATCAGCTTGCATTTCTGCCCAGTTCCCAAGTTATGGCAGTTATTGACCTGCAAAGATGATGGACCTTGCAAATATCCTCCCAAGTAGGACTCTTTAGGCACCCAGAGCTGCTGAACCCCGGTCTGGTAAGCAGATGTGGGGATCCAGGAAAGAACAAACACAGGGAGGGCCCAAGGACTAAACATTCATCTCAAACATGTCAGCATGAATTTTGATCCAAACAAGCTGAAGCCAATATGAGCTTAATGCTGTTTTAAAGGGGATAAGCAATGTGCAAAAAGGCATCACATGTTTCTTGAAAGCCCATCTCTGTTACACAGACCAGAAAACGTTCAGCTTTAAAATAAAAAAGTTCATAAATAAAAAATAAAAAAGATCCACTCTCTATAGAAACCTTCAGTTACGTGAATACGGAAAGAAGCAGAGCTGTCAACAGATACAGCTACATCCATCCTCCAAATTAGTGTAACTGTGTCTCTTCGGAGAGTTGAGGTCTTTTCTTCTATACAGCTTTCCTGCTGGCAGATACCGAGACAAAATGAGCTTGCAAAGAGATTCCTATTATCATAATTTCCTTACACTCACCCTTCACTTTCATTCTTTGTTTTCCTGGGCAGGGCTTCAGTTTCTTTCAATCTGTTTATTTTTCTTACTTCCTTGCCCACTTATGTTAAGACAACAACATTTTGTTCTGCATTTGCAGGGCTATTCCATGGTGATTTGTTAACGATGTTGGGTTTGCAGTAAAATGACTGGAAAGAGAAAAAGTTGGCAAGCTGCTTCCCTCATTAGGGAACGGAGCTCTCGAGCACCAGCCTATTAGCTGAATTATTCAACAGAAGAAAAAATACATGACAAATAATAATAAAAAAAGCTACAGTAAGAGCGGAGGGGAAGGGAAGCTTATTGACTTTAGGGCTGTCAAAAAAGTTTGGCAGCATTCCTTGAAACTCGGTTTGAGATTAAAACCATCTCAGGAACTCAAGCAAGGCTGGACGGAGGCAGACAGAAGCTGGCATACATGATTCAGATATTGGACTGTATTGTTGCTGTCTTGAACTGATAATGAAGAATCCCAAGGGAGAAGTACTTCCAAAATCACCATGGAAGGGATCTGTTTGTGTGCAGCTTGTGAATACTGGTGGGGTTGGAAATCTTCCATAACCAGCTACAGGCTTTAAGCATTGAAACGACTCAAGATGAGGACCCACCATAATAGTCTGTGCCTGTGCTCTTATTGTGGAGTAAATACTGTGTAATTCAGAAGAGCTTAACCACTCGTGAGAGAGGAGTGCGGTGCCTCACACGTGCCAATAGCAAGAGGAGTTGACATGTGGCATCTTGTGCCCTTAAAGATATAAACTGGACCAAAAAAATCCCATGGAAAAGTCAGGATTATCTGGCTTCTGTTCTTGTGCAACCTGAAAAGAGAAAGTGCTTGATTCAGGCACAAAAATAAGCAGGTGTCCGTACTCCAGAAGCAGTGTGGCCAGGCAAGGAGAAGGGTGTTACTTGCAAGGTTCAGGAACAGAGTCCATGGGATATCAGCTGGTAACCAAAAGTAGAAAACATTTAGACTCCTCAGAGCATCTTTGGCTACACCAAAAATACCCAGAAATGGGGAAGAAAACAGAAAGCAAGCTGCACATGAGATCTCTACTTTTCCTTACAGCTGTACATTTCCTGCGCTAAAGCAAAGGACAATGAGTTTTAGGAAACTTCATAAACTATAGAAATCTGCTTATTTTAATTGGCATATGATGTTAGGAAGATAAAACCTGAATCTGGAGGTCTGGGAAGCATGTCCTTCAGCTACTGCAGGGCCTGAAAGAGTAGTGCTGCTTATGCAGCAGGCTACCACCCACTCACTCAGGCTTTCTTTCACCCAGAAAGACTTTACAGGCAGATATTGTTTATTTTTCTGAAGAGATTGGCTATACATACACCTCACGTGTAAAAGTAACTCCAGTGACGTTAGTCCCTCAGAGGAATCCGCACAGGAGCCAGAATTTTGATGCCACGGTTATGCTGACAGAACAGGATCTAACAAGCGAGGAGAAAGTGTCAACGGCGGAATTCATCGAGCAATTAAATCATTTTACTTGATGACCCAGACAGAAAGAGAAGCCAGGCAGTGAGATCTGCTGATGACCCCAAGCCATCACTTTGAAGAGGACGGGAATATCACAAGCATGATGCTGAGCACCTCGGTAATGTAACAGGGCTGAAATTCAATTGCAGCCAGCAATGCTGTTCAGGAGCAATTTGAATCTGTGCTGCAAGAGTGAAGACTCGACCTCTGGTCTATTGTTCCCAGAGGAAAGGAAGGGGCTGGGTGTGCAGAAGCAAGTTAGTGGCTGCAAATACCAAGACACCAGAGAAAACTTAATCAGGTGAGAGATTTCTGGTGCGCGGGGACACATCCGTGCTAGCGCATAAGGCAGCTACGTGCCTCAGTGCACACAGCTGGAGACAGAACGGGGGGCTTTTTCCACCCAAAGGGCTCATTATATTTACCTAGACATGCAAAGGATGAGAAGGAATGTGATTACAAGGAAGAACGTTTAGAATAGTAGGAATATATATATTGGAAGATGAGCTCACTGCATGAAGTAAGGAGTAGAGTGGCCACAGATGTGTTCAGATGTTCCCTTCAGGCTCTTCACAATATCCCAGACCTCTCATGGCATTTGTATGTGGTTTTGAAGGTGGGGAAAAGGCAAGTAGCCCTGACTTCCATCAGACAAATTGAGCTAGAGGACATACATGACTTCCAGCCCTGCAAAGAGCTCCAGGGAAGCCATGAGACACAGGCTGAACAGATGGAGCAACTTTTCTTGAAGCAGCTCCAGTGGTAGCTTAGTGTCTTCCCCAGAGATCCCCTGAATTCAGCATTCCTTAGGATAATGAGTGTGGAGGGAAAGCACAAAACCAGAATACTAACAGGATACTTTCAGATGACAATGTCTGGTGCATGTTTGCACTGCTATGCTGAAGATAGCTGGTACATCCATATCGAGAAGACCGGGCCAAGTTGCCCTTTGGTTTCCTAAACATTCTTCCTCATCACCCCAGTTTTTTTAAGAAGCAAAAGAAATTTGGTAAAAAAGGCTTCAAATTCTTGATTGGCAATTTCTCTATGAAATCAAGAAAGCAGGGGAGAAATTAGTAGTCTTGAGGTACATTTGGCTCTGCCTTTGGGTAAAGAAAAGGCTTTGCTGCTCCACAGACCTCAGGCAACTCTTTTGGCATGAGGAAGAGTGCTGCCACGGTCCAGCAAAGGCTAATCAATCAGCAGCCAGTAATTGAACACTCCCACTACTGCTCAATTAATCCGATCACTTCCCTTATAAATTCATAATCGTAGCTTCTGACTGCAGTGGACCTTATTTATATGCCAGAGAGGTTTCCAGTTAGGATCAGCCAGACTGTGCTGTGTTTCCAGCCCCAGGGCTGTGTTCAAGCCACTAGCACAGATACCACTGCTGGCTTTCTGTGAAGAAACTGGGTGCTCCAGTAGCACATTGGGTGTGAATAGTGGGATGAAGGCTTGGAAAGCTGCCTAAAATGTGAAGAAGTGGGATGGCCAAACCTCAGAGGGTCCTTATGGTATTTCCCACAGGAGAAGGAGCCTGTTCCAGTTTTAAGTAAAACATGAAGTAAATGGCTCAGAAGAAGGGAAAGTTTTACAGACACCCCTTCCTGCTTTGCAATGGAGCTGGGAGCAGGTGTAGAGATGAGAGAGCAAGTGCTCTGCTCTGGTGAAACACTGGGAAATGGCTTTGCAGGGCATGAGACTGTCTAAGGCAGGACATGAGGAAAGCTGCATCCAGCTGCTGCTGGAAGGACAGGTCAGGGTTAAAGAGGGTAAAGGGGATTTTCCTCAGCCGGGGGTGACATGATCCTTTCACAGAACATGTCACAGAGCTTTTCTGGACAGCATCCCCCACCTAGCTTGGAGAGCACTGGCAGTCTGCAGGAAACACAGCCTGAAAGCACCTGAACTAGGTCAGGATTACTCTGTACAGCAGCAAGGAAATAACACAGCTCAAAATAAGAGGAAACCGGCCAGCGTGGGACCAGCGCTTGCTGAAGTCTGTTAGAAGCTTTGTATCAGAGCTCAGTGCTTAGGATGAGCATAGAAGGCATTTGCTCCACGCAAGTTTTTCATGGCAGGGATATAGGTTTTCCTCCGAGATGGCACAGGCTCCCCATGGATATTGTCACTCAGAAACCAAACCACAACACTCACTTGTGACTTATCAGAAGGAATCTACTCCTGGGTCACCCCAACAGCGCTGAGTGCTGCCCTTCCTGCCCATCCCTCCTCCAGCATCACTTGCTGCCTCAGCCCAATGCAACTCTCCCTTTCATTCAGCTCCCCTCTGCTAGAGAAGAAAATCCAACCTGCTTCATCCACCATCACTAGAAGCAAACAGATTGTTGGTATCACCAACAAAAGCCCCCAGCAAAGCTTAGTGATGAGCAGGACCACCCACACAGGTCTCCAGGAAGCAGCTATTTCTGCTCATTACAAAAGGATGTTACAGCTCTTGCATCCCCAAAGTCAGCATCCCCAAAAGTGATTCTCATTTCTAACACAAACAGCAGGGACAGCAACCACGAAACAACCTTGTACTGGTCGAGCCAGCTGCAGTTAAGCCATTCAAAAACACCAGTCCAGATGGACATAGGTAAACCTTTCATTGTTCCCAGGAACTCAATGCTGGAACAGTTTATAGAATCAGAGAAACATTAAAGTTGGAAAAAGCCTCCAAGATCATCAAGTCCAACAGTCTACCTAACATCACGACCACTAAACCATACCCTGAAGTGCCACATCTACTCATTATCAGGGCATTCTTCCTATAACCCAGCTCTCTGACTAAGACAGGACTTTGACTACTCTCACATTCCCAGTTCACCAACCTGTGTCACAACCCATGGCTGCTCTCTTCCTACACGTAGCTCCATGAGTTCTTTCTCCATTTCATTCCACATCAGGCTGCAGGAAATAAATGAGGTATCTCTGCTTTCCCCACAAGTAGCCTGGAGCTGGGTGGCTGGAGCTCTCATCATGATTCTCAAGGCAGCTGACCAGAAAGTCTCTGAAGTTCAGAGAGTGATGATTTAGAGTAAGGGAAGAGTGGGGGATATGAGATTCACACCCAAACCCATACGTAGTACTGCCTAACAACTGGCCAGAGGATTCTGATCGGATGTAGTGCCAGGTTAGATGATGAGCTTTGTTCTGGATCGGACAAAAAGCATAACAGAAGGCACCAGTCTCCAAGCTCCTCTGCATCCTCTGCCACACAAAAGCCTTGCCCTGACCCTGCTTCTTGCTTAGCAACACATTTCAGGAGGTCCCGTTCCCCCTTCCCTCCCACTCCAGGCTGAATCAGAGCGAAGTTGCGGCAGTGGGGCTGCTTGTCACCCTGCCAAACTTTGCTAACCAATCTTGGTGTGAAAGCAGCAGTGACAGATAGAAAACCTCGTGTCGAATTGATCAGCTGGAAGGGACCCAACAAAACACTGGTACTCTGGCTGGTAACCACTGGATGAGTCCATCCTCGACAGTGCAGATGTCAGACTGGGTGCCCAGACTGGTTACTGGAACCAGCCCGTGCCAGCCAGTCCCCCCAGAATAATCTCAGGGTGAAACATTTCTTTTCGTTTGTTTGGGGTTTTTCCCCCAGTGGGAAGGAATTTGTGGCTCAGCAATATCTCCCTCCAGACCTGAAACAGCTTTTTGCAAACAATGCCAGGGAAACAGCATCAACTTTTTGTTGTTGTTGGGTTGTTTGTTTTTTTTTTTTTCCCAGATAAGTGCATTTCTGTGCTTGGAGCATTTTAAGTGCACTGACTGAATCTGGCAGGGGCAACCAAACACACACATCGCATGGGAAACAGAACAAAGGAGAGAAGGAAGGTTACAAGCAAATATTTCTTCAGGATTGTCAAGCCTTTCAGTTACCATGGCAGTATGTTTCCATGGAAGCCAAATTTGAAGCCTGTTGCTGCCACTGGAGTGGCCCAAAGAAAATTATTATTTTTGAAAATTAACCAAGCTGCTCTTGAAAGCCAGCCCACCCACAGCCCTCCAAAAAAATAATGGCATCTTTCCATCCCTGATAAAGGATTCAATAAACACGTGGGGAAGGAAGAGAGAGCAGAAGAAAATACCACACAATGAAAAACAGGCGCTTCCTTTTATGCGACCAACAGTGCAGAAACCACCCGGGCAAGCACAAGGCTGAATGTGCTTTGAGAAATACTGCACCTAAAGGTCAGCAAAATCCTGCAGAACATCCTGTGCCACCAGCTCCTGAGGGGACACGAGGGGGGTACTTTGGGACCAGTGCTCTTGGGTTGTCATTTGTGTGACATTAAGCTCCCCCCTCAATCACACAGGTGCCTCTCCCCTGGTTTGCTCACCCACCTCCCAGGTAAAGCTTGGGAAGGGGAAGGAGAATTTTCCAGGGGGCCACCTTAGTCTACATCAGAGATCAGCTCAGCTGCTTTGCTGCTCTCCTTGCGGGTCAGAACATATTGCTCAATTCTTGAAAGTCACCTTTTGCCTTACCCACTCCCTTTCACCAGCAAAGAGACATTATCTGCATCCCCTTTTGTTTTTCAGGAGCTGGCGAGCCCACAGCAGCTGCCTGGT
The DNA here is from genome assembly GCA_033439905.1 of Ceryle rudis. NCBI lineage: Eukaryota > Metazoa > Chordata > Aves > Coraciiformes > Cerylidae > Ceryle > Ceryle rudis. Next base: position 30,145 of record JAAGNO010008877.1, read on the forward strand.
GCATTTTATCCCCACTAGGGGAAAAAGTGTGGCACAGAAACTCAACCCTTTCCAAAGGGGAGCTGGTGAGATGAAGCGGAGTCTTGTTCTACAGGCTGCCCGAACAGAAGACGTTCAGGCAGCAAGAGCAAACCCAGTGCTACTTTTAAAGGACTGATCACAGAGCCTCTGGATTTAGTGACTTCCCACCTAGAAACCGGGGCCTCTTCCCCAGTGATGTGAAAAAAGCATGGTGAAGGCCTACTAAATTAGGCATTCGGGGGATAAAGCACCTAAAGAAAGCCAAACTCTCATTGAGAGGCAAAGATCAGAAGGAAAGAGGTACCCGTGATGAGCAACTGCTGGACTATCAGCTGAATCTGACTTAATTTTGAGGCAGAGAAAGATCTAAAACCTGTATCACTGAAGCATCACTCTGGTACCACCACTACGAGGCCTGTGCTCTCTGCTACCTCTCTTGCCTGGGAGGAAGAGGGAAGGAGCAGCAGATGGTATGAAAGCACAGTTCAAACAAAAGCATTATGTGAATATGGCAGATTTCCCCCGAAAGAAAGAAAAGTACAAATAAAAGCCCTGCCACCTGGTTTGGGATCCCTATTCTGTTCAGACTTCCCCGGAAAAGGAACTAAAACCCAACGTGTGTGTCACAGATGGACTGATCTATGTCAGGCACCAGCCTCGCAGGGGACTGGGGAGTGCTGCACCCCCCTCTCCAGCAAAACAGCCTTCTCCACCCAAACCCCAGCATAAACTCAACAGCTCTTCCCTGTCTGGGGAGGTTTTCTCAGCTCCAAACATTACCCAGCTCTGGGATCTACTGCTACCTGCTGCTTGCCTTCCTCTCTGCCAGAGCTCACTCCCTGCCTTGCAGCAGGAAAAGCCTGTTCAGATCTTAGCTCTTCAGTGTCAAGTCCCAAAGAGTTAGGTTTGCAGGTATGTACCAGTGGGGAGCAAGGATGCTCCAATGCAGATGACACATGGACAGGGCTGCTGGCAGCACCACGAGAGCCAGATGGGGCCCCGAGCCATCAGCTGAAAGGTTTGTCATAACCACCAGGCAAGGTTTAACCAGCTAGTGTACATCCAGCTGGGTATTTCCAGCGTTTCACTCACCAGTGCTTAAAATCCTTTGAGCTGCACACATCAAACAGCTGAAACATTCTCCTCACACAGGAGGAGGCTTCAAGCCAGGAGTCCTTGCTCACCTGGACTGCAACTGGAGTAGCTGAGGGAAGCAGCATGAATATTCCCCAGAGGAGGGTTTGCTTGGGACATCTCACTCTCTCCTCTCAAGCTTTCTTTTGTAAAGGGAAAGCAAATCTGGCTAGCAAGTCAGCTTCTTCCTCGCTGCGCAGAGGACACCTGCACTGGATTCACTTTCCATGCTGGATTTTGGAGAGGGAGAGAGGAAAGGACTGACTGGCCAGACCAACAGCTCACCTGGGAACACAGGAACTTTGGGATCTGCTCCCTACCTTGTTCTCTGGGGCCACCTCTACCACCAGTGAATTCAGGATTTTTGCTTCGTGCACCCATCAAAGGAAAGAACATGACATGTGACAGTGCAGGTGAGTTCCTGAACTCACTGGCCCTCAGCTCTCTGATCTCCTAAGAAGATGAAAAGGATCCCAGGATCCCTTCCAGCCTCCTCTGTGCAGTTGCATCTTCATATGACCTCGAGAAAGCTGAGATCATGGGAGCCTCCAGAGATTGGTAAAGCAATGGAAGACAAAGGTTTGCTGAGTCTTCAGAGACTTACACTGTCTTAAATCCACTGTCATGCAGAAAAGTGTTTCTCTGTTGTCACCAAAAAAACCCCAAAATCCAAAGAAAACCCAATGACACAGTACTGCCAAATGTGTTAAATCCATAACTTAAAAGCATTTTAATAAAAACAAAGCAAAAGACATTTCATAACCCATCCACTGGCACAGAAGTATAAAACTTGTTAAATAGCAACTTTAAGATCAGTCACAAAATACGGTATGTTGTATAAAAAGAGCTGTATGCACACTGCTAAAAGAGAACTTAAAACCGCTCTGAATAGGCCATGCAAAGACATTTGGCTTTGTTTTGACCTTCCCATTTCCAAGCTCTTGTTCGATCTGCTACTTTAGGCCTTCTCATTCTGCCTGGGAGGGGTTTGTGCTGGTACTGAGGGGCCTCCTCCTCCCCCTCTCTGCCCTGCACACAATGCCCTGGAAGGGTTTCAGAAATAGCTGGCGAGTTTAAGGTGCATCACATCGGGCAGTTTGGTGGCCCGATTTTCACAGCTTATGTTTGACAAAGTGCTCAATATCCATGGACACCTCACCTTGGTGACTCAAAATCTTCATCTTTTCAGCCAGTACCCTTCTGAATTACTCCTGACCCCTGGTGCACCACAGTACTAAAAGTGGAAGAGAAAAATGTAGACAGCCAGCCGAAGATCGCTGCAGGAGGCAGGATGAGACAGCTGCAGCACCATCTTCGTCCAGATGCACCTCTGCATTTGATAATCCCAAATTATTCACACACCAGAAGTCACTGAAGCCTGTCCATTCACATTAAGAACTCCAAGCAACACACACAAAAGGACTTGGAGAAATAGGAGTTTACAGAAAGGCAGGTGTAACTGAGGTTATCAATAGAGGAAAAAAAATCCCAAATACTAAATATAAACTGTTATATAAAGTCTGTTATACTGAGGGCATCAGAATTACAAATGGAACTGCCAGAAAAGGGGACATACTGGACACAAAATTCCCTAGTTAAAAAAAAAACAAACCCAAACAAACAGCTTCAAAAAAAAAAAAAAAAAAAAAGGGAGAGAGAGAGATGGAGCAAATTTTAGTTAAGAACAAAAAGATGTCAGATAAAGAAATAGCACATCACCAGCTTTCATCCCACACGCTGACACGTAAACCATCAACAGGATAAAAAAGGAACCCGGTCCTCTTCATCTCCACAAGCCTGAGCAATCCTTTCACCTTTACAGAGTCATCCTCGTACAATTTAAGCCCAAGGAAGGTAACGGAGGCAGAGATCCACCCAGTCGTCATCTTCATTTCCTGAGTCTACTGAAAGAGCAGGGCACTGTCAGTTGAAAACAGTCCCTGCTGCTGACACCTTGTGAGATGTGCCATCGTGGAGAGCGGCCGGAGGCAGGAAGAGACTTGATGCTCTGCTGGGCAAAGCGAAGTGTGGGGTTTTTTCCTGATGTTTTCAAGTTCATGTTTTAAAGCACGCACTTCTAAGAAGAAAATAATGAAAGCACAGTGATTTATCACCTCACACAATAAAGCAGCAAAGCCATCTTCTCCACTTTAAAAGGATCAGTTAAATTATCTTAATGTACCAAATCTGACAGGCAAAAAAAAAAACCCATAACACTCCCATAAAAAGCTGTCCCCTTAAAGTTACAAGTCACATCACAAGAGCAAGCTTCTAATCAAAGTGTCAGAAGCAGAGAAGCTTTTATCAGCATTGAAAATCCAAATAAGAACACAGGCTGATCTTGGCAACCCGTAGCAGGAAGGAAGGAAGTTTAAAAGGCTTTATGCGTAACTGGCTGAAAGTCACTGGTTTTGGTGGCGTGCGCCATGGCTCTGCGCTTGGCGAGGCGAGACTTGGAGGGAGGAGAAAGCTTCATGGAGCACACAGCATGGGCAACATTCTCCTGCTCTGCACTGAGCTCGTTCTCGTGCTGAGACAACTGGCGGTTAAGGGCTATAGCCTCAGCAGCAAAAAGCGTCAGGTCTTTTGCGCTGCTGTTCCTGTCAAGGGAAGAAGGAGAAAGCAGTTACAACACGCACGGAGGTACTTCACCTGGTTTACCCTCACAGCAGAATAGCCATTGCCAGGCAGTTTTGTTTCTCAAAACATCAACACAGCAGGCAAAACAACCGGTTAATATTTGCATCTCTCCTCACCAGCGATACAACAAAAACGCTCCGGGATTTTGGAAACGGTCACAGTTCTCATCCTCGCTCTGCTAAGGACTTTGGATGTTAACTCAGGAAGCCGCCTGAGATGCTGTGCTTAACTTCTACACGTTATAAAAGGATGGGCATATGGGGCAATACTGTTGTCTGTCTTCAGAGAACTGCAGTCCCACTGTACCTGCACATCTGGCTTAAGGAAACGTGCTTCTGATGGGACTAACCAGTTGGAATCGCCAGTAGCAGACATGGAAATAGAGACAGAGATGTGCAATTCAGGCTCTCTGGCACAGAGAGTCTGCCATCAAATCACTTTAAATGAGGCTTGCCCTGCTCACAGATTGATACTGTGATTACCACCAGCTACAATGGAAGTCAGATCCATGTGTATGTGGTGATTATTCACCCATCAGAAAATAGTCTCTTTGGATAACACACGCCTTGATGCCTTTTTTCCCCTCCTGGGCAGCAAACAGCCAAAACCATCATTATTTCCCATCTAAGATTAGCACTGCACCACAGGAATCCTCTCCAATGCCTTTCCCACAAACAAGGAAGATTAGATCATAAAGAAAAATCAGAGCCTCAATATTTCTGACGTTCTTAACAAAATCAGCGGTGCACATTTACAAAGTTCCACCCTCAACCAGGGATCTTGCTCCCAGTTTGTAACCTCCTACCTCTCCCCATTCTTTCAGCAATGATTCCTGGGCAAGTTTACAGAAAAAAAATAAATAAAAAAATATTACCTTTGAAGAACCTGAGGAGTAGGTAATCCCCTTTCAGGAGCCTGCTAGAAGAAGCAGTTAAAAGCAGTTAGTTACATATTAGCAGCTGGGAAACAAGTTTTCCCAAGAGAATGATAAAAACCAGGCAGCTCCTCCAAATATTTACAACTAATGGATACAGCATCTAAACTAATTTACTGAGGGTTTGCAAATCACTGTTGATTTACAAATCACGTTTCGTAATCCATCTCCCCTCACAAGAAGATTCCCCCAGTTTGAGGGTGTAAGACTCAAGCTTTTGAAGCTCTCCAGAGGGTCTAACCCTTCTTTCCTGAATTGGGAACTGAAGCAAAAGAGGACACTGTTGTTCTTTTACATCTACCAGCACTCTGCATGACTGTATTTAACAGTAACACCATAATTCATATACCACAGGGCTTGGCATTCAGGAGGAAGCTATTTAAAATTCATAAAGCAATAATTAATAAAACAAACACTTAACACTTGACAAATTCATCCAAATATTTACCACACAGAGCTCCAGAAAGAATAAAGCCACTGCCTATCATTTAATTAATCAATGTGAGAGCATTAAAACACACAATGACTCTATTAAAAGTTCAGAGGCAGGGAACAGTTTGTTTGTCACTTTGGAAGTGCTCAACCCTTTAAAAAAAATAAGAAAAGTAAAAGGGGATACATACTCCTTGAACCCACGAATGCTGCAAGACCTGAGCAGCACTGAGTCGTTCTTTGGCATCACGAACCAGCAACTTTGAGATGAGATCTTTGGCCTCAGAGGATATATGTGACCAGTCCTTGTCAGGAAATTCATACTTGCCTTCCTGAATGCTCTCAAAAAGCTTGTTCTAGTAAAGGAAAAATTATTTCATTTAAACAGCAACTAGAATACAACCAGAAGACTTGTCAGATGGGATTTCTTCTCAGTTTTATCCACCTAATGTGATGGGTGACAACTGAAACCACCCGGTCTCCTTATGGAGTCAATGGAGAGTGACAGGCAGCTCCACAGAGTGATTCGGCGCGTCTTAAGATGGACGCGTTACTCTGGCTGCTGAAAACATCCTCCTCCCCACCCTGAAACAGTGCAGCCAACGTACTCGGGGTTTAGAGAGAACAAATTCAGGCCCTGCATGGAGATTCTCCTGGGGCTCAACTTTGAGGAATTGTGGTGACTACCATAAACCAGATCAAGAATTACAGGAGGATTACGGGGTGAGGGAGAGGACAAGGAGAACCTCCGAGATCTCACATTAGGAGGAGAAAGAGACAGTTGCCTAAACCTTACTTTCGAAAGCAACTCGACTTTTCTACTATGACCCTTGCTTCTCAGCGACAGCTTATACTCCCAGACAACTGGCTGGGTCACAGACAGAGATCTTCACTGCTGGCACTATGGCAAATCTCACACCCTAAGTTCAGAGGGCAAGCTACGCTCTCACACAATGGCCAGGACATGTGCATTCACCTGGCAAACTCTGCAGACTTCTCCTCTGTCCCAGCCACAGTCTGTGCCACAGTTGCCCACAAAAGGGGGGTAACCACTGAGCATGATGTACAGAATCACTCCCAGGCTCCAAAGATCACACCGTTTGTCATAGAAGGTGGCCTCCTCCGTGAAGACTTCAACCACTTCGGGTGCCATGTATTCTGCAGAGCCACACTAGGAAACCAAGTTCAAGCGAGTTTACAAAGGGAGAGACAAATCAAAACAAGACTCAGGTTTATCATTCTCCTCTCTTTATAGCAGGCAGCTTGGTCTAAAAGCAGAATCGGGCATCAGGGACTACTGAAGTTTACTGCTGGCTTTCACTGCAGGTCTCATTTTGTTACGCCAAATCACTACTGCTGCATCCCACAAAGGTTAAATGGAATTGCCAAAAGCTTTAAAACATTTTGTGAGCATGCTGCACAGGAAAAAAATAACACGCTGCAGGTGTAGGGACTACAGGAACCTAACAGAAGGGAAAAGAGTTCCTGCTGCTCTTTAGCAGAATCATAAGCTGTTCCATATGAATCTATGATCCTCCATACAGGGTCAAAATATTAATTTACTTATTTGTTTCTAAAGATTATCCATTAGTCATCAGGGTTTTCACAGGAAACAAGTATATCACAGGAGGCGACTTCTGTAGCAGACAGAAAGTCCTTCAGAAGGTTTCCTCTGGAGAAAGGTAGAAGAGAAAAAGCATCAAGCCCCAGTCGGTCTCTTACCGGCGTTGTTAATTCGGGAGTAGTGATCGGAGTGCACGCGCTGTTCAGCTTCACCCCACTACCAAGATCAAAGTCACATATTTTTACCGGTGATATCTAAAAACAAGAACAGTAAGAGGTCCAGAAGCCTGGGAGTAATGCAATATGTATGAATACAGCATCGCATGGAAAGCTCCAGGACGGAACACAAAGCAGCAGGACTAGTGAAACCCAGTCTCTTGCAGCTACATTCCACTCCTTGCACTTGCCTCCTCTGTCCCAGTTGCTCCCACACCACCAGCATCTGACTCTATTGCTTTTTTGTTCGGCTTGGCAAGTGCCAGCACACATCGTAGCAGTTTGGGAACTAGATGTAGCGGGACCAGCTGGCCTGTACATGTTGCTTGTCCATCTGGGTACCTCCTCAGAACAGATGAGGTGCTAAGCTGTCGCTGCCATGCCCTCTCTAAGAGCAGGTAGCTTTTTATCTCTTAGCCAGATGCTCGTTTTCACAGCTCAAAGAAGAATCTTGTCTCTTTCACGTTTCAGTTCTGTTAAATTTAGTTGAAGCTCACTAATGGGTTCTAAAGTTATTGAGAAGAGACAGAACATGAGGGCTGGTTTTGGAACCAAGTTAAAAAATACACTTCAGAAGGTTAAGAGAAAAGAGCAGCACCTTTTCTGGAGATTGACACAGGATGTTTTCGGGCTTCAGGTCCCTGTGAGCAATACCTAAACAAGAGGACAGTGTTCATTAGAGAAGATCCTGGTTTATTTCTCTTTATTAGAAGGTGGTCTGGGAAATATTCTAGGCCTGAGTTTGCTACACAACCCCTTCCCCCCTTAACGATACTGCAAATAATTTAATTGCAAAGGGTATCTGTTAAGAGTCATTGTTGCATCCTGCTATAGCTTTATCATCCTTAAAAGTACATGAGACTCTGTGAAGCAAATAAGAACCTGCTAACATTGGAACTGTTTGGCTTAGCTCAAATTAATTATGTTAATTAAAACCAGCTTATGAAGATGACTGACCTGTAGGGAAGTTTACTTGCGTACACAGTTTAGACAAAAGATTTTTCTGCCTCTACAATAAACCCCTTCTTTCCAGAGAGATCAGCTGAACTCCCACCAGCACAGACAATATCCGAGACACTCCCCCCCACAAAAATCCTGAGGATCCAGATGCAACTGCGATCCCTTCAACAGTGAGGTACATACTCATCGCTGAAGCAAAAGCAAAATTAAAGGGTTTGGTTGGAGATGCAGAAGAAAAGCTAAAGGAGAACAACCAAAGAGCCTCTGCAATTCATTCAGCTGCTACTGGAATAGGCAAATCCAACAGGGAAGCACAAAGTTCATCTACTGAGGTGCCTTCCAAGCTGGTATTCTATAATTCTATCTGTGCAGTTCACAAGCAAAGGTGGTTCTTGCGTTGTCAAAGCACTGCTACAAATGCTTAAACATACAATTTCTGGAAGTTTTCAGTTTAATATAATCAAACTTCATGGACAGGCAAACTTCATGGAAAGGCAAAACACGAGGTGCAAAAAAAGACAATGAAATGAGCAACTTGGCTGCAATTTAACTATGCTCTAACCTCACTTAAAATAAGAATTACTACATTCCAAGCACACTTGATACCACTTCAGAGTACGAGAAAAATTTCCCACCCAGTTCCAGGTAAGGAATTTTCTAATGTGTTTTCCTCACACTCCACATGACACGATCTAAAATACAACATTAACAGCATAGCACCAATCTAAAGGATTCAGGGCTTTCATAATGATGCAGTTCCCATTGCTCAGGCACAGAAGATGGCACAATAAACTGATCAAGATGATCCACGCTGACATTTACAGCGAGGCTGACAAGACTCCCAACACTTGGTCTGGCTTGTGAAAACCAACAGTGCTTTTTGTATTATTGTTTGAATTCAGATGTCTGATTATATAAAGTTTTATTTTGCAGTTGCACACAGGGCTGAGAAAAAAGAACAACTGCTTTTAAACACTCCTCCAGTGAATTATTAGCAATGAAGCACACACATCCCAAGTGGGTGTAAGGCAACATTATCATCCAGCTGAGTTTTAAACTACTGGCAGAAGAATTAGTCGTCGTCATCCAAAATATTTTCTTTAAAGCATCTAGCCACAGCATTTCACCATTAAGCTGTGCAATAAAACTGCTTTAATTTCCTGTTTACTTTAGTGTTCTGTAGGCTACTTACTAATTATCTTAATGTCACACAGAAGAACCATAAAGAGAACAATAAAATGAAAGGGAATGTTGTAGCCGGTTCCGCAATCCGTGTCCCCACTGTACCAATTCACAGCAAACGACGAGAAAGCAGATTGCTGCTCTAAAGCCATTTTAATGAATCACTCCCCTCTTGTTTGGGGAAAGGGGAATTTAGAACTAAATGCTGAGAGAGAACTAGAGAAAGATATTAGCTGAGTCGATGTTAAACTTCCTTGAAGAGCGCTCCTAGGCTTTCAGCTGTTAAGCAATCTACTACAGCCCCGAACAAGCACTTCTCCTCATGTTCAGCCTAAGTTTCCTGTTCCTTATTTGTCCTATATCTCAAAGTCAAAATCTTCTAGACACAGGTACTCAAAGAGCACGTTCTCTGCAGGTTTCAAGTTGAGTTATCACATAGACAGGCTACGAAGGTTACCAAAAATCATCAGCCAAACTAAACTTGCTTCCACATTCAAATTAACTCCTCGTAACATAGTCACAACTGTGACAAGATCCATAGTGCTCAGGTTTACCACGTTCTTCATTCCCTGTGCATTGCTACACTTTGCTTTCTAATGAATTCAACCTATTGAGGTACCAGTGCTGTGATCCCAGCTGAGGCACATAACCAGTCTGGTGACTTCCAGGTAAAGCCTACAATTCAATCTTTAATAAACGGGGGCCAGAACTAAACAACTTAGCAAACTTACATCTGAGATCTACCTGACTAATCAGAATGGGGAAATAAATGGAAAGGAACAAAATATCAAACTAAATAACCAATAAACAGAGCCTGCAATTACATGCCATTCTATTCAGAGGCAGTCACTCTAATTAACTGAAACTGCTTCATCTATGCAAGACCAGATAATTGAGACCTAGAAAAGATTGTAAAGATATCTATCGCATTCAACATCAACATACAGTCTGGGATGACCACACCACACGGGTATTTTGAAATTAAACAAAAGTACTCCCAGGTTGAAAAACTAACAGGGAAACAAGGACACCTTCAAGCAAGAACTATAGTTCATTTGTAAGTCTCTCAACCCTACAGTGGTGGTCTAAACGTGGAGACCAAAAACTATTATCAAGAGGTCTCATAACCAGCAGAAATTCTGGGTAAATATAGAAACGCACCTCTGTAGACCTGAAAGAAGTAACCTTGACATGGTGGCTAAGGTAACAAGCAAACAGATTCAACCCTAGCATTAATTCTCCCTGGATGCCAATTTAACTTTTCTTCTTCAATAGGCTGTACCATCTGAACGCAGATGATTAAAGTACCCCGTTAAGAAAACAATAATTGAGAGGAAAACAGCGTGAGTGACCTGGCATTGCTGTAAATAGGAATGCTAGCAAAGGCTGACTACTTGCAGGCAACGTGCTCCATAAGCCAAGTGTGCAATATCTATTAATAAAAATTGGAGATAGGTTCTGTTACCTTTTGTATGAAGAAAATCCAGAGCAGAGGCGATATCTCTCACCACTTTGCTAGCTTCCCGTTCATTGAAGTGCTTCTGCTTTTGTATATGGGCCAGGATTGAACCTGTCAGAGTAAGAGGTGAAATGGAAAACCTCAGTATGAATCACACACTGATAGAATACCAGCCTGGAAGGTACCTCAAGGATCATCTAGTCCTACCTTTTAAGGTAAACTATATATATGGATATATAGTTTAAATGAGTTGGCCCAGAACCCTGACAAGTTGAGTCTTAAAACTGTCCAGTGGGGGGGAATCCACCACTTCCCCTGGGAGATGATTCCAATGTCTAATCGTTCTCATGGTGAAAAATTTTCCTCTGGAGTCCAATCAGAATCTCCCCAGGAGTAACTTGTACCTACTGCCCCTTGTCTTTCCCCTGGGACTCCTTGAAAAAAGGGGGGCTCCACCTTCTTGGTAGCCACAGGGACGATGCCCGGGCTGAGAAAAGGCTTTGCCAACACAAGAATAAAACTACAATAGCCGCTACTAGTCTGCTGTAAAGGGAGACCAGATCTCAAAGGCAGAAGTGATTTAGAAGCTATTTGCAACTAACGCTCCATCCCGGTACGTTTCCAGCCACAACTCCATGTTGTTATATGAAAAGAGCCTCAGAAAACAATGATGAAGTAGTACCAAGTATCATGAAGCCATAACCTCATTTCTCATATTGTGCAAGAGCCTTTCACAGCAGGCAACTTCCATCGACCAAACAAGGGAAGGACTAAGGTGGTAAAACCGACCAGCTTCATTATTTGAGAATGCTAGAACACAACTTTCAAACACTGCAGCCTTCTAAGCACAGCACAAAAGACAACCACTTTTTACTGCTCTAGCACAACCCATCTGTTTTCCCACACGCTGTGAACAGTAGAGGCTTGCTAACAGTACTAGTAAACTCAAACATCAGCTAAGGATTTACACAGCACTTCAGCAAAAGCCACCCTTCCCCAGCTCAGGGTGGCCATGGCTGAACTAACTCTCCTCATTCTGTATCACGCAATTGAAACCCTGCACTGAAAGTCAAGTGCGCATGGGTTGGTTTTTTTTGTCTCAACACCATCAAAATAGAAAGACATTCTACCTTCAAATACACATTAAAATTCTCTCTGACATCAAGGTAAGGCTCATACATTGACTTAAGGCATAATTTGCCCAGGGACGTAAAATCTGACATAAAAACTCTTGAACATGAACATACTGAAGGACTGGAAGCTTGAAGACAGAGCCTCACTTGTATTCCTTTAGCGCAGGATAAGGGGAGGTTTGATTCCTTATCTTCAAGTGAATGCCATAAATGTTCTCAGAAGATTAAAAATATCTTTAAAAAAAACCCCAATTAAATGTAGTCCACAAATATCCAAGCCCATTAAGTAACCTTCTTACTGTTTTCTTACTCAGAGGGGTATATTTATAAAAGTCAGAGAAATTAATGAAGTAACTGCCATTTAGTATTAGCCCCCAGTACAGTAAACATTTTATATCTCAGATGATTTCCTTTTTATTCTTCAGTTCTAGATGTGGAAGGAAACTTCACATTCTCTAGTGCAGTAATTCCTGTTGTTACACCATCAACGCTGCAGCCTCTCCTTCACGGTGAGGATTCAGAGAGGAAGCAGGAGAGAGTCAAAAAGAAGAAAGATGGACAGAAGACTCTTTGGATATGCTTTGATATGTCAAAAGACCCTTCAGATAGGCACAGATACGCTGGGTCAGATGGGGGGAGGAGGGCAACTCTGGACCGGGTTATCAGGTTTCAAATGCAGAAGGTTTCCCTTGCTGAAAACCACACTTTCTAGTTTGCTATAGTTTTCTTACAGGCACAGAGTTCAAAGGGTGTTCCTGGTATAGTTGTTCTTTATGCCTTTAGAAAGTAGTAACAGTTCTTCAGTGTTTCCAGCCCTGTGGAAAAAGAGCTCAGACTTTGCAGGAAACAATGCTGAGCCACCTGAAGTGCTCATTTTGCTCAGCGGGTTTGGGTTTGTTTTTTTTTCAGATTACCCTTGTGAATAGAGCTGATGTTCCAATCTCTCTCAGATAAGAATTGGATCACTATCAATGAAAACATACTCTACAGATTTTTATATTCGGCCCACGTAGAAAAATCCCACAAACAGAAAGAACAGCAGGGTAACTCCTGCCACAGCCATTACCACCTCTTCAGCATTCATCAGAGAGAAAGCATCATGTAGCACCTCCCAAGACACATATTAGAGAATTTTTTTTTAAAAAAAAGGAGAAAAGTACTCTCAAATCATGCAAGTTGAGTATAAGCAGCTGGATTTTAACACTTTCAATTATAAAATGCTGTCAGGTAAGGATATGAAAATGCTTTCTGCATTATCACGGTGAACAGAACACAGCTAAAATGGGAGCACAGCTCCTTCAGTTACCTCAGTTACTGGAAGGCAAAGCTGAAAATGGAAAGTCCAAGTTATGCCCCAACATGGTAGGCAATATCAGTCTCTGAGACCGAGTTCCTGAAGTAAGGCTCGCATCAGAGATCAGTGTGCTCTCTCACCAGCCACGCTGCTTCCATCAGAGTCTGTAGCAGGTCAGAAGCTGCTCTGACCCCCAATTCCCATTCTTTCTTCCTTCAAATCCACATACCCAACACTTCAAATACAGAATTTTTTGAAAGAGAAAACTAGCTTTAGCCCTAGCTGACAAGAAAAGCAGTGGCTAAGAGAGGGGAGAAGGTGCAGCATTATCCTCTCTGCAGCCGGGTGGGTCCACTGCCAACCACAGGCTCACAGTGAACAAAAGGGGTTAACTACTGGAAGAATGTGGAGATGGGAAAACAGAGGGATGCAGATTCGTGCCAGTCAAGCTCTATTGTGGCTAATTTGTTTGAGAAGTCTGTGCATTAAGAGGAATAGTGTTAGAGGAAAACACAATCAAGTGATGCGGTAATTTTAAGGGAAGGTAAACAAAAGACTTAACTCAAACAGAACTCCCCTGTCCTTTTTGTTTTAGAAAGTGTTCTGTATCTGTACGGAGAGAATTTGCATTTCTCACACAGAGTCTGCTATTGGTCACTGGTCAAGGAGGTTTTCATGTTCTACAGACAGAAACTCGGTGTGTCTTTGAAGGTGGGTCACACTTGTACCTGATGTTTTTGCACATGCAATTAACAGATACCGTGATTATGCTCAATGCAGATAAATGTGAGCTAGTCCCCAGAGTGCGCACTGCAGCCTTCTCGTTCCCCAGGTGAGTGTTAAAAGCTGGACAGCAGCACCCACACACGATCACTGGATTGGTGCTCAGCCACAAGCCGACTGCTCCACATTTACAGCCACCTCAGGCAGAAGATAGAATCCTAGAATGGGAGGGGTTGGAAGGGACCTCTGGAGATCATCGAGTCCAACCCCCCTGCCAGAGCAGGGTCACCCAGGGCAGCCCA
>JAAGNO010008877.1:44237-56653 GCA_033439905.1 Ceryle rudis
CAGGGCACCACTGACAAGAGCCTGGCCCCTTCTCCTTGACCCCCACCCTGCAGATACCTGTAACCATTCCTAAGATCGCCTCTCAGGCTTCTCTTCTCCAGGCTAACCAGCCCCAGGGCTCTCAGCCTTTCCTCACAGAGAGATGCTTTTCACAAATGCACTTCGTGAGATTCAGGAAACAAAGTCAATGCTACATCAGGGGAAAATGCTTCCAGTGTATAGAGATGCTGTATTAAGATCAACTTAATACCTGACATACCGTGTGCCTCCCCTTGCCTGAAGGTGCTGGGACCTACTAACTACATTCCAAAGCTTCCACTTTCATACAACCGACATTTCCATCACTTAACTACAGAAAGGAATTGCAAATATATGACCAGACCCATCAATATTCAAGAATAACCATACTTCAGCATATTATTTCCTCTACCACTACTTTGTCTTAAAATTCTCAAGCATTTAAAATAAGCTCTTCATTTTCTGCTTATAACACCGAGACAAATACAACCGAGATGATCCAGTGAAGAAAGGCACAGTCACTGCACGGTACCTCCTCGCAGCTTCTCAAAGACAAGATAGTATCTTGTGTCATCTTCAAAGAATTCTATTAGCTCCAAAATGTTCCTTTAAGAAAAAAAAAAGAATAAATAAGAGAGGGAAAATAGAAGGCAGAGAGTGTAAACAGAGTAATGAAGAGTTTCAGCATGGATAAGTAGGTAGTGGCAGAAGTAAAAAAAATAAAAGTTCTAATTAAACAAGTTACTTTGGTTGCCTATGGCATTAAAACCACATTTCCAACTCACACTGAAATTTAAGAGGGGGAAAGAGGCCAAACACCAAAATCAGACAGGACTGTGAAAGTTCTGCTACCACTCAACTGACAGGAAGATAACTGGCAAGAGTTTGCATTGAATGTTTTAGAACACTGCATTTGTGCCAAAGGAAAGAACAAAAAAAAGAAATAAAATCATGAAATTGGCATTCTTTCTTTACAGAAATTACGAGACAGAACACGCAAGGGCTCAAAGGAGACAGGCATCTGTCATCATTACATTAAATCCAGCACCTTAGTTTCTATTTTTAGGCTAACTCCAGTTTACAGCTAGTGCACAGTCTTTGCAGTACAAGGCAAACACCCCACGTTACCTTGAGAATATCAAATATGCAAGTCAGATTTTTCTATACGTACAGCACACACAAATTGTGCGTATGGGCAGGAGAGGTGGAGTTCCCTCGGTTAGGTACTGGACGACCATTTGCTCTTACCCACACACAGAACAAAGATATAACCTGCTTCTCTATAGCACAACTTAAACCCATCGGTTTGACAATGATAATTTAAACCCAAAGTTGTTTAAGTGTGATACTGGAAGTTTGATAAAATGGCTGGATATAAGCCACACAACTGTAGTACAGATACCAGCTGTTGGATACACTGACAGAGAAATCCAAAGCAGTAGTTTCAGAACCACCTTCAGCTCATGACAGCACACGCTGCCAGCGGCTGCATAGCCTTGCCCCTCCTTTTCTGACACGAGCAGCAGCTTAAAAGTTGAAGTGAGCACACATCCAAATGCAAACAAAAGTAGCTTTTGGCTAGGCTAAGAGTTCCTGGGCAAAAGCTGGAAGGCTGACACAAAGAGGAGGACAAACCACACCGTAAGGAAAGGAATGGCAAGACTGTTCCCTTTCAACAGGGGCTGGTGTCAGGTCAGCTTTTGCTGATGGTGAAATCACAGAGGAGAGTGTCAAAATGGTAACTCCCCATTCAGATAAAAGCCATGTATCATCGAAGCACATTCCAAACCGACCTGGTTGATAATTGAGGTGACTTGTAATTTGTAAATATTACCCTAATTTTCACAGGTAGGAGAAGGAGAAATTCTTCTTTTGAATAGGTCAAGTGTAAATTTCAACTGGTTTTAAGATGACTGAAAAGCTCCTAACCTAATCACATAGAAGAGGCTTAAAAATGTGAGAAAAATATTCAAAGTACTATAAACAAACAAATAAACGTAAGACTCTGTACTTACTTGTTACCCTGACACTGGTACAGAGTTTCTATTTCACGAAACACTCGACTCCGACTATGGCCAGCGTTTTTTTCAATGATCTGCGGGAAGATTTAGAGCTCATGTTTAAAAAATTACTGCAGGAACCGTGCACGTGGCTCTGGAGTTAGGTTATTGATCTAAAGCATGAACCCAGGCATGCCCACCAGAGAGAAACACTCCACCTCTGTCTGTTCAATTTCTCATCTGTCACTTACTTACAGGGTCAGCAGAGCTCTGGAAGGCATTCGAATTACAAAAGAAAAGAGGACAGGAAGTGAAGAAAGGAACTAAATCCACGTGTTACTCAGTCACTGACCAGTTACCACAAGCTTTTTCTTGCATCATTTTAACTCTGCAATGTGCAGGAAAGGATATCCTTTTGAGTTCTAACAAAAATAGATTTGAGTCGCATCAGACACTGAAGAGTCAAAAAGAGATTTGTCATTACATGGCACTTTGTTTATTTCAGACTGTCAACTTTGACTCTACAAAATACACACAAGAGTTGCAGTACATAGAGGACCAGATTTTTGAAGGGGCTTAAAATTTTGTGCCTGTGGTTTCTGCAAAAGGATAAAAGCATAAAGCTTTCCTATTACAATTATTTGTGTTTGTAATTAAATGAGGGACTCGGGATAATCGCAGATCTGTAAATGGGTGTTTAGAATAGAATGGCTTTACAGAAGATCCACCTCTATCAAAAAATAAGAGGGAGCTTTACAGGAACTAAGAGCAGTAACTGACGCTCTCTGAACTTGCAGCAGCATTGGCAAAAGCTTGCATTATTTGGTAGGCCATGCTAGGTAATGACTTCTTTTGTTAGAAGAGATTAAAACTGGCAGGACTGCAACCAAATCAGGACACGAGAGGAAAGCTTGCCCCGAGATCTAACCATCACACAGTCATTCACTGTGAATTCTACCTCTGGCTGATACACCAGTTCGCTCCAGAGGCACAGTACTCAAGATGACAGATGTCTCAATGGTTACAAAGCAGGCTCATTTCAAGCATCGGAAGTTTTCTACAAGGTTTTGCTATAACTCACTGTGTGTTACAGGTTTTCACTGAGCTGCTAGGAGGGAAAAGGCACGTTACAGACAGAAGTGATGCTGCTTTAATTCTATACTTACTTTTACTGCATATTCTTTCCCAGTTTGGAGGCTGACAGCACCCTGAACTTTGGCATATGCTCCCTCACCAAGAAGCTCAGCTGTCAGCTTGTACAAGTCTGCAAAAGAAATCCAGCAGAAGAGACATATTAGCCAAAGCACTTCCGCAACTAACATCAAGACAAGCTATTTGTCTGTTAAGCACCCCCCATGAGACAGCAACTAAAGAAATTCCCTTGGTAATAGAGACAGAAAATGAATTTATGCAGTACTAAAGTAGCTGTGCCAGCCTTAATCATGCTTCATTTTTCATTTCCTTTCTTCAAGTTCCAGGAAAATTTTAACATCGATTGCATTCCAGCATCAAAGTTACAACTTTGTTCATAAAAAAACCATTTTTGTATCTCAGCAATTGCCAGGACCTCATCCACCTTCCCTATCTTCATGTAAAGCTCAGAACCAGGTGGAAAACATTTCACCCCTTGATCAGAAAATGCCCACCCCACAAAATCTACTCGCAGATACAGTGTTTTAATCACAGAATATTCATGGTTGGAAAGGACCTCCTAGATCACCGAGTGCAACCATACCCATAACAAAAAACACCTAAAAAAAACCCCAAACACCTAAATACCCTGATCAAACATAAATTCAATGATACTTAAGTCATGAAGTCAAGTGTTTAAACCTGGAAGACTTTTAGACGACTGCTACCATCTTTATTTGCAATGGACTTTAAAATGCTACCTGCTCACTGAGAAGTCTGATACTGGTCAGCTTTGCTGCACTGCACTTAACCTATAATGCTTCACAGTACTTGTGCTCACATCTATTCAATCAAAACATTTTGACATCAGCACTGTTACTACCAAAACCAAAACATAAACCAGATTAGGAACAAGACTCAGATTTTACCACTAAGAGGGGGGGAAAAAAAAAAAAAAAGAAAGACTGAAGACCAAATCATGAGGGATAAATAAACCCAGCAATGTTCATTTATAATGCTTGCCAAAAAGCAACGTTTAGCTAAGGAAACTGAGAACAGCAGAGGGAAAACAGACCATTACAATTAAAAGCTTAGAAGTTGTCACTAACCTTCAAACTTCCCAGGGACATGATCTGTGGCTCTGGTTCTTTTCTTCTTTTTCCTTTTCCCGCTGTCTGCTATGGGGAGAGGCTGACTGCTGACCATCTCTGTGTGGCAGAACAGAAAGGTGCCTTTAACACACAAGCAATTGCTTTAGGAGAAAACATAACATGGTCTCATGTGTTTATGTTAAGCTATCCAAAAGTTTCTCTGCTTGTCTTCATCGCAGGCTGACGTTTCTCCCACAAATGTCAGAGGAAACCTAGAAAGATAATTTGGGTCCTAATTAACAGCGCTAGGAGGTTTGATAAACAAATGCAAGCACAGAAGAAAAAAAGAAAATAATTGCATCTCTACTGGATCCTCCTCTCACAGCACAGTAGGGCAAAGCATGGGAATAACTTTGTCAACAACCCCCTGAGCCACCTGCAACGTAACACAGGCCCTGACACAAACCAGCATTTACAGCCCTCACAAGGGCACTATTCCTGGAGCTCTTTTAATGAGTAAATTTTTGTTCAAGCCAGCTTAAATAAAATGAGCTTCCAAAAGAGAAGGAAGATTTGGGGGAAGTTTCAAACAACCTGGTGAATAAAAAACAACCCCAGGAGTTAGTGGGTGAAAGAAGCAATCTAGGTCAGTTTATGCTGCTAAAAGGCCAGGAAAAAAAAAAGCATTTTTCACAGAACCATGATGGCCCCTTCTAAACCACAGATGGGTGGATAACTCACGCTCCAAAACAAGCAGTGTTGATGGCATTTAGATAGTTCTTTCCTGCATTGGGAGCTGCATATATTACAAGCACTTATTGATAACAATTCACTGATGCAAGATAATGCCAGCAAAAGAAAAAAAACCACATGCATATTCCTATGGATGGCCTAAATAAAACCACTGCCAATACACCTTCTCTGCCAGAGGCTGCTATCCTAACACCAAAACCATTAAACGATTCCACACTATACTCACATGAACACTTCACAACAGCAGTCACATCCTGCCAAGACATTTTATAGCCAGGAGGATTTCTAAGTAAATTCACAATTAAAGATCTTGTACTACAGGAAAAAAATAAAAAAGAATCCTAGAAATAGCACAGATATAAGTACAGTAGGAATGAAAGGAGAGCAAGTCTTAAAAACCATGGTAAAATTTCCAGCAATCCTTCTTTAACAGAGAGCCTTTGTAACTAGCTTTTTTTTTTTTTCCCCCCTGCCTTTCACTGCTTCTGAAGTGAAAGGCAGGAAAAAACACCGAAGAAGCTCCGAGGCAGAAAAATATTACACAACAATCTACCAATACATTAAATACCTTTCCTTTGCTTCACTTTTTCTTGTCAATATCTGTCCGTAACAGCTATTATGAGTGTCACTTAGAACTCACCTTGCCTGAAAATTTCACACAGGTGCTGCTTTGAAAACCCTTTCTCTGTTACAACTTAATGAAACACTTAAAGCCTCAAGACAATAGTAAATCCTCACTTTCAAGTCTTAAGCAGAATGTGTTAAGAAATCATCATGATGGCTGACATGCGAGTTCTTAAACACAGTAACAAATATAAAAGCGTGCATTTTGCCAAGTTCTGAAGCAACAGCTTCTTTGTAACTCAAACTTGACACACGGTTTCAAATTTTAACCTGAAGTGAAGGCTGCCTTTTGACAGCAAGTTCCTGCTCTCCTTGATTTCAATTCAGCCTGCATTAGAAGCTCTTCAGAACTAAGACTGAAAAGACACATATGAAGCTGCTGAGAGATAGAGCGCGTCTGCCTGAAAGAGATGCTTGATTTCCAGAAGGTGTCAAACAAGTCGTTTTAATCTGACCTTCTGCAAGTCAACCTAGACAGGTTCTATTCCATTTCAAGTATTAACAGTTTCAGAGCTTGTCAGAAAGATCAGCAAAAAGACAGGAGATGAATCAGCATCTTAGCACAGCTGACATGTTTCTTCACAGCCACCTCCTGCGCTCTACCAATTGGCTGTGATATTTACAGTCTGGTGTTTAGTAACTCACTACATTATTTCAATTCCCTTCACTCTGACTCAATTCAGAAATTGGAGAACCACTTCCTTGAAACCAGGAAGTTCACTAGTCATGTGTACAGAAACCAAATTACTGGAAAGCTGATGTTTTCAACAAAAATATTGTCTTGACCAAATCTGCTATCAAACAGGCAGGAAATGTTTGGTATTAGATTCTCATTGCCCTTCTGGTCTGATATTTTGTGCCATTTTGCAGTTCACCTCTGCAAACAAAGCTTTTCTTCTAAAGGTATCACGGTTTCACTCTTATTATTCATTTTGTTATAATGAACCAGCACTTAAGTAACAGCTGGTATGACAAGACAATGCCTTTAGCCCAGCCAACTGCTTTAGAGGCTTCTCAGGCTTTCAAAGAAGTGCTCATGTTTCTGTGATCACGTACCAAAAGTTTCCAGTGATGCCGAAAGACAGCATCGCTCAATCATCCAAGCAACGCTGAGGTGTTCTGCATACTGCAGGACAAACTCAGGTGACAAGGACACTGTGGGCTCTGAAGAAGCTCACCCTGCCAGACAGAAAGCTCAATGAGCAGATGAACTGCCCTGGAGAGCAATGGCCCATGGAGACATCAGGTCCAAGATGAACGTCTAACCATTGGCATTTTACAACGGGCATTGAACTTCTGCTTCTAACAAAGCAACTTCTCCACCCACTTTATAATCTCTTGTGGCTGAGTGCAGGAAGGTGGGAGTAGAACACTAGTTGGTGTTCAGAACAGACTAGCCTAACCTTTGCTAAAGGGCACTTCTTATATCCCTCTTGACCACAACAGTGAGAGTGTTCTCCAAGAACTACTGTCTGACATAAGCAGAAGAAACAGGTAACAGTTCAAACTGAACCATCCTTCTCCTCCGGTCAGGTTCGGATTATTGCTCACAGGATAACGTAACCCAGCAAAATTCATACTGCAAGCAAAAAGAGAGCAAGTTTCTGTCTTAGCTGCAGTTTTACTGAAGTCCTGTATTTTATCATCATCATAAAATAGTGTCTCAACACCGATTTAACATCTGCATTATTCAGAGCCCGTGTGGGACGGTGTAGTTACAGCCTTTCCCTTTTACTGTTGTGGCCTCTGTAACTATCTTCAAAACCTTTACAAAATCACTTTTTGGAAAGCAGATTTGCAAACAATGCCAAGCAAAGAAGAAAAGGAACAATGACCACCACAAGTTTCACTTCACCCACATCTTAAATCACCTATCACTTTGCTTCCTAACGCTCCATACACAACATGCCAAATCCACTACGCGGAAATAACTCTCCAAACCTTTTAATCTGCTTCCCAAAAGAAGGAAGGGTTTATTTAGAAAGTAAGCACACACAGGTACAAGAAGTGCTTGGAGAACACGGTACAGATGGGGTTTTTTTCTATTAAGAAGATACCTTGTTCGTGCGTTTGAATGCAGCAGGAGCAAGCAGAGTTTAAGCAGAGTTCAGGTGCTACCATGTGCTTCAAAACCAGATCTCGCTTGAGCCAGGTTGTTCTGCACCTGAAAAGGAACACAATTACATTTACATTCAGAAATCACAAACATTGTTAGATAGATTTAGGTGGTGCCCAGAGAACCTGTTGTGCTGGGCTTCGTGGGAGCATGCAGCAAGAGCACACCCCTGCATTGAAGACTTTATAACTAACTCCTAAGGACCAAATGCAAACCACAGTGTTATTTTAACTGAAGAGGAGACCCCCTCACTAGTCTTGCAAAAATGATGGAGGGATTTATGTTGCTCATTAGTTATTCCTGTTAATACTATAGGAGAACCCTAACAAGTTTTGATTTAAATACAGAATTTCTCTTCACGGACAAGAATTATGCTCCTAAGCTAGACCAGCACTCTGCCAAGACAGAGCACCACAGCTACAGACATAATAGCAACAAGTTAAAGCATATCTAGAAATTGGTCTTGAAGGTGGCCAAAGAGGCTCCAACAGACAAGGGAGAAAGCAGTGAGAAATCATTTTCCACGGCTGAAAAATCTTCTGAAAACAGGTACCCCTAGTGCTGAATTCACTCCTAGCAAGCGGCAAACAAGTCGGTGACATTCAGGTGACACCATCTGAAGAAAAGAAGAATCAGAAGCCTCAAATAAAGCCTTCTGTGGCTTCACAGAGGAAAGCCACAACCTGGAATTCAACAGATGAAACAAAGCTGATGTGCTGGCTTAGGATGTTTTCCAACCACCGAGGTGGTACCTAAACAGCTGCAATTACAAAAGTATTACTGTCCCACAGATACTGCAAAAGCTTTTTATTCAGTCTGAATAAAAGCCCACTGAGATATCTGAGGAGGCTCCTCTAATTCAGACTTGAAAATACTATTCTGACTAACTGAACAACAGGCAGACAAGTCTGCTCCTTCTGAGCAGCATCCAACTTGTGTTGATTTACACTTATTTTCAAAGCCATTGTTTAGGTGTTCAAACAGCTACTGACAGATTCAGTAAAACAGGCATGAGTAAGTCCCTTGGTTCCACAAGCATGACATACCTGTGACTCTCAGGCTTCAAATGTGAAAGTGTGTGCTCAAAACTGGAGAAAAAAAAAAAAAAAAGTTGTTACTCTCAAGTGTTTCATACATCCAGAGTTTTGTACAAAGACACAAAACAGACACAGACTTCAGTCTCATTTTCCTCCCAACTCAGTTGCTCACATCATTCTTGGACCCTCCCTTCTCCAGCAACACTGATTCCTGTAGATGTGGCTCATAATGAAACAGGACCCACCCAGCAGGTGCTGATTCTGCCAAAACCTGCTAGCTGCAGGAAGCTCAGAATAATCAAAGCTACCTTTATAAAGTGACTACAGAGTGATTGATTGCGCTTGTAATGTTACAGATCAAAAGAAATACAATCTGAAGAGGATGTCCAAATCTTTAGGACAGCATTGTGTCAAATCCAGAGGCAGATTATTTTAATACTCATTCTGTATTGCATTAAGAATATTAATTTCAAGTGGTAAGAAGTGAATATTCCTACAGGTCATTCATCTTTACAGTAGTTTGCCATAATTCATTCTCATCTGTCACGGTTACCTTCTCATCCCGCCTACAGGAAAAAGTTTTAGCATCATTTAATTCATTAATCTGAATTATCCATGAAGAACATAAATACACTCCAACATCTTCCCAGCACGATACAGGAGCATTAACATTTTAAAATGAAGACCTGGAAGTCCACAGGAAGCCCGAGCAATCTGATTTCATGAAAGAGCAAGCTGGAGAACAATTATCAATCTGCCTTATCACAGGCATTACTGTAACACCTACAGAGTGTGACAGCTGACACCATCCTCCTAAAACCCTTCACTGGAGGAAAGGTTACAGCAACCTGGTACTGCACCTCTGCGATTCCCTTCTGCCACACCTTTAGAAGGCCAGAGTCACCTTATCTTCTGCATAAGCAAGCTGCAGAGTCTTCACTTTCTGTACTCTCAGTGAGCCACTTCCCTTGCAAACCAAGCCTGGGGCTTCTGAGGGTCTGAGCCAAACCCTCCAGCAATGGGTGGATCTCACTTTGCAGGATACCAATAAAGTTAACTCAAATAGATTCCTCCCATCCCAATTTATTACTTCACCACGATTACTACTGGGGAAGCAGGGAGAACCTTAACAGAGAGGAGAGCACGCAGCCTTCCTTTCACCCTCTTGTTGGGGGAAAAGAGCATATTTCAGCACACGTAGTGTAGACAGGAGCTGATCTGCTGAGGTCTCCCTGCATCGCCACACGTGCGTTTCTTTAAAAGCATTAGTTATCCTCCGGAATGACAGCAAAACAACTGTTACCATCCTCACCGGGCAAAGGCAAACAAGACAAATGTGCTGCCCTTGCTATGACTTCACCAGCAAGTCACACCCAGCAGTACAGCCAAACAAGATATTTACTGCTACTGACGACTGGCAGACAACTCATAAATAAGAGTTTCTATCCCAGTGCAGTAGGAACCGAGCTGCTAGATTATTTTGAACTCCAGATCACGCACATTCTAAATGAGAAAAGTCCTTGCAGCAGTACTTGGACTCAACTATTCAAAGCTTCTGCAACCCCAAGAGTACTTTTAAATTAAGGAGATACACAAGGTAAGTTAGTTCTACTAAATAGCGAGCCGCTCACTCTCTTCTCCGTCTGATGGCATCAACAATTCTCAGCAGACTGTCTCTGCATCGCCGACGTGACCCTCAAACCCCACTCACCTCCCTTGCAAGTTTTCAAGTCCAAACCAAAGAGAAAAACTTCTTAGAAGACAACTTTTAAATCTGTGCAAATACAAGATAAGCATTTCCTGCTCCTGCTCCACACCCCACAAATGATCAGATAATGACATCTGTCACTGGAAGAAAGCTACACAACACACTGCCATACTAGCAAGCTGCCTTGTTCGGAGAGGTTAACCTAACTAAATGTGGTTTTCAAGGTTGAAGCAAGACTGATTTTTAATCCTTCTCCCCTCCTCTGTACTTTCAACTCTGAAATGAACAGTCATTAAACTCCACTGTATTTTTACATTTAATGGCACATAAAATCTGTACCGGTGTTTTAATGTTTGTTACCAGGTTACTGGAAGGTGAGAGAAAATTCCTCATAGCAGTAAATAACTTTGTTGAAAGCGTTTAAGAGAACTTAGACAACATTCATACCGTGAAATAATGGCACGATGGACAATACTCAAAGTTAAGAAACTTTCAAGCATCCAAGGCACCTAAATCCACTTTACCTGGAAGGCTGCCAATACTAAACCCAAGTACCTTTAGAACAGCAGTGGAAGAGCTTGAGCTCTGCAGGTGTTCTTTGCTTTGCTTCCATCCAGCACCTGGAAGGGACAAAGAGGAGCTCTGTTTTGAAAAAAAAAAACCCTCAAACCAAAACACCAAAGAAAAGAAAAAAGCCAAACATGTTTTTCAGAGTTATCAGAACACATGCCAGTCTTTCCAAGTTAACCGTGGGGCATAAATTTGTAGGATAAAGAGATTTTAATAAGCAGTAAGCTCACAAAAGGAAAAAATATATATACATATCTCTGAAGAGAGATTTATTTCTAAACGCATCTGACACTTCACAACCAAGTGCCGATGGTGTCAGGGGAATCAGCTAATTTTTGGCTATCACACGTACTGCTGAAGCCAGCAGCAGAGCTGTCGCCAGGGTTGTAGGGCTGCCCTGTGTTTGCTTCTTCTCCCTGGGAGCTGCCTCAGAAGGTCACCCTGGTCAGGTGGAGAGGGAAAGTACAGATTAAACCTACCCTCTGGGTTCCCAGGGGTTCACGGGTCTCGGTGTTTGAAGACACAGGAAAAATACCAGGAGAACTAAAAGGCTACTTGTGATCAAGCCTAGAACAGGCTCATTGGCCTTCGCCTGCTCTTCTTCCACTCCAGCGGTATTTGCGATAGAAAGCAGCCGTCGTGGAAGTTTATAGACTTACCGCTCTTTATTTCAAAACGCACTGGGTGAAATACCGCAGTTTAACGCTTCGAGGAACAACCAGCTCCAAGAAAGAGGTAACACCCCACCCCGGCTTTCACACAGGTTCCCGAGACCCGAAGGTGCCGGCCGGGCGGGCGGGCTGGGGGCATTTCACCGCCTTCCAGCTGCCCCTGGCCACCGGCACCAGCCACGCAAAACAGGGCGGCCGCCGCTCCCGGCATCCCAGCGTCTGTCCCTCCGCATGCCCCGTGCCTCGGAGAAGCCCCGCTGACAAGCCCCGCGCTCTCCGCCCGGGGAGCGCAGCGGCTCTGGCGGGCGCGGCCAGGCCCGCTCCCCCTCAGGACTCCCCTCCCACACGGGCCCCTCAGCTGACCGAGACGGGTAGAGGCAGCGAGACCCCTCTCCCCTTCGCTACCGCCGAGCCCTAAGGGGCCGCCGCCCTCACCTCCATAGCGGTCACCGGCGTCCCTCAGGGGAGGGGAGAGCGGCGCTGCCGCCGGCCCGCCCGCCCCATCTCTGTGCCTGGGGAGGGCGGGAGCACGCACGCGCGCGGCCCAGCCCCCGGAGGCGCGCCCGGCGCATGCGTCGCTGAGGGGCCGAGAGTCCGGCAGGTTGAGGGGACCTCCTCTCCCCCTCTACTCTGCCCCAGCGAGACCACATCTGGCGTATTGTGGCCAGTCCTGGGCTCCCCAGTTCAAGAGGGACGG